>JANTCA010031780.1:0-21326 GCA_024741275.1 Chironex yamaguchii | reverse complement strand
TCTGTGTTTCGGCTTAAACCTTCATCAGTGTCAGATATTTGTAATACCTCAACAGACACAGTGCTTTATATATATATTCCTCAAGAGTGGAGCATTACCACAATAGCTGCACTAAGTGGGAGCCGACCTAAATAAATATATATAAAATTTGCAGTCATTATCAAATCCTTGAGTGTACAGGATGGATGTAGCATGGTAACCGTGAATGTTGCTTGTCTGCATACCACAAGAGAGCTTCATGCAGCATCTAAACTGAGTCATATGCCTTTTGACAGGTCACGTACCTGACACTTAAGACTAATAGCAAAATGTGTGATATCCGGATAAATTTATTAACGTCTTTGTTAACATTTAAAGTTTGTCATCAATATCACTGTGGTGGGAAGTCGTGAACATGTCTTAAACTGCCTCGTGAATCATGGTAAAGATGATGATGGGTTAGCCAACTGTTCTTGTCCTGTTTTGTGTTATCTTCATCACCTACCTGCTTTCAGTGAGTCTGTTCCACTTATTTGTTATTGTCCTAGATCACATTACCAAGGGATAATCAATGTCAATTGCAATGACATTTTGGTGCCCAGCATGTTCTGCTTACCTCTACTTCTTGCTGGAGAAGGATGCTGAGGTATCCAATTAATGATACCAAGCCTACTACTTCAGTATCTATCAATAATCGATTTTCACGAGGTCTGTGACTTATTCAAGTTGTTGTCATGATTTTACTAGTGTTCACGTACACTCACTTACTGCACCTCTGATTGTCCTGTCAATGATTTACCTACAACAATCTGCTTTAAGTATAAATAGAGCACTTACAATGCATTTATCGTTGGATCCTTCCTTGTATGTTGTTCTAAATCCCAATTCACCGCGATGTTGGCTTCTTGTGGGATTTTGAACATGATAGTGATTTACGAATATGTCAGCTAATGATAGAAACATTACCTAGCAAAGGAAGTTCTAGGTACACAGGACATTTTTGAGGCCCAAAAGACTTTTCGCTTTCAAAATCAGTGATCTTTTCTCGAAGAATTCTAGAAACAACATCCTCTGGATACACAAAAAGGGTTTGTCTGCTGACAATGAGTCCCAGATATGCCCAATTCTTAAAACACCCAGTGTGAGTGATGTTGAGGTCATAACACAGGTGACAAAGATTATTGCTTCTGAGGATAACCGGCGTAGCAAAATTGCCTCAGCTACCCCAGTCAAGTAGAGGTCAAACAAGTAGACACAAAAGCAAAAAAAGCACCATCTCAACAACTAATGTTGAGTGCTGTTCAAAAAAACCTACACCTCAAGTTGCTACCATCAAACCAGACCTTACTACACTTAAAGAGGGTACTTTTAATACAAAACCTGACATTATACGCTGAAGGGTGGTTGCTGTTTGTCCTGATTGCAAGGTTTAGGGTGTACAATCTTGTACAGACTGCTTTAATTGTGGTGGCCCTAACCATTTTGCTTGTGACTGCTTTATTGTCCCCAGCTTGCCAATTCTGCCATAAAAGTTCCATAAGGACTCATACAAGTCCTAAATGTCACAGCACTAATCAATGCAGCAGACACTGCCAGACACAGGACCGGATTGCTCATAGGAGTCATCTGAAATAATCTGAAGTTATCTGAAGTTATCAAAAGTTATCGAAAGTTATCTGAAGTTACCTGTTATGTGAAGTTATCTGTCTATTGATTAAGCCTCCTATGGGCAATTCAAGGTCATATACTAGTCACCTGACATCAGACTTTGAGGCAAAAATGATCAAACTGGTCAGCAACAAATGTAGAATAAGATTTTCGATTAAATGGCATTGAAACTTTTAGTGAAAGTGAATGTTCTTATGACACCTGTTCACAAGTCTGTCTCATGTCTCAGGCTTGGCTGCACCATTACTTGCCTCACATGGTAGTGCAACCCCTCAGTAGTCTGTATCATAATCACTTGAAAATTTGGGCAGCCAACCAGACTGAGATACCATACTTGGGTTTTGTTAAGCCTGAATTCCAATTGTATCATTGGGAAAATTCTACTTGCCTCAAGGTTCCATTTATTATTATCCCTGGTTCCCAGGCCTGGCCATTTGAGGCAGGCGATCGCCTGCATGTGCCTCCATGTCTGCCTTGATCTCCCGAGGCAGGCGATGTATCGCCCACTCTGTTGATTACTTGCTAACAAAACTGCCTGCCTTGGTTTTCCTTTTATTATTTGCCTACTGAGTCTTGTTAACACCTCTGCCAATTTAACAAATCCAGATAATTTTGAGGATGCAGGACAAGGGCCCAGTAAAAGAAGATGTGTGGAAGAAGCTGTTTGTCAAAGTGAGTCGGATTCAGATAAAAGCGAAGATGAACTTTCCTTTGAAGAAAAACAGTAGATACAATACAATATGCCATTAGTTGTTGAAACTCGTATTTTCCAGTTTTAAAAACCTCTTATTTTAGTCCAAATGTATGTAATTTCTTTTTACATATGCTTCAAAGCATTTGCAAACCAGTTTTGTGCATTGTAAAAATCGCCCACCTGACACCAACAAGGAGAGCGATTTACCGCCTGTCTGATCAAATTCTTATGGCCAAGCCTGGGTTCCTTAGCTGAGTCTATCATTGGGTACAATATTATTGCTGAACTCGTTTGGTCACCTTCTGAGCATAGCCTTCAGGCGGGTGATCTTGTCCATCACCTAAACAGTCAATGCCTGCATTAATAGGATGCTAGGATATTTGTTGCACTTGTGACCAGCACTGTTGAGTGTCATAGTTTAATAAACAGTGCAAAGAGACCAATGAGGATACCTGGTCTCTCCCAGGTAATGGTCAAAGTTCATGTCCAACTGCTATCTGTTCCTGAGTCTCGCACTGTTGTCTTTGTATCAAGTGGTGACATTTCTTGGCCTGATGGGTTTGACGTTCCTGAGTGTGTTGTCCAGCTAAAATAAGGACAACTGACTAACCTTTGGATATCATTTGTTAATTTACAGTCTTCATGAAATGGTCCTTCCATTTCAACCAGTTTTTGCTTCCCTGGAGCTTCTTATGTCTGTTTCCCCCTTGGATGATGATCTTCTGTACTCTGCTCAAGGTGCTGCAGTACTTGCCTCTCAAGTTGCTGTACAGTCTGCCTCAGTGCTTCATGGTACTGATCCTGATTCTTCCCCTTTCAGCAGTCTCCAGCGAGCTATTGCTAAACCGATGTTGCAAGAGGAAAGGATGTTTTCTCTACCTCTGATGATGATATTGGGTGTGGGCCAGAAGTTCAAATTAAGAATAACCTTTACTGATGAAAAGCCAGTGCAGACACATTATAATGCCATACACAGGCCACTGTATCCTGAGGTTAAAGCAAACATTCAAGATCTTCTCAGAAGAAACTTTATCAGTTGCAATGTTGAGAATCTTGACGAAGAAGCCATGACAGAAAACCACACCCAGTAATTCGACTTGCTGGCATAAAAACTACTGTTTTCACAAACACTACAAAGCTGTATTTTATACTAGAGTATTTCATGGTAAACAAGTACTGTCTTGAGAATTAGAAATAAACACAAATATGTGACCTAATTGTTCACAGTAATGTCATTGTTCGGAAAACACAAGTGGGACTTTAGATTGTATTCTCAACACATTTATCTTATGGAATGTGAATAAATGCCTGACAAGCAAAAATTCTCAAGTAAGCCACCGTTGGCTTACATTTCCAAAATAACTCGTATAGCACAAAACCAGCTGCAGATGAAGTAACAATTCTGTTCTTCAAATAACATTAAGTGTTCACCACTTCTGCCCAAAAACTACCTGGTAAACCACTTCAAAAAAGCATGCTACAAGCCATATGTAAGAGAGTTCAATTAGCTCATTCTGCGACTCCATTTTGTTGTGGAGTAAATCGTACAGATGTTTGATGTAAAATACCATTTTCACTCAAGTACAAATAAAATTCCTTGTTAATATACTCTATTCCATTGTCAAATCTCAGAATTTTCAGCTGTTTTCCGGGAATTCGCTCTGCCACTTTGTGAAATTCTTTAAACTTCACAAATGCTTCTGATTTATTTTTCAAAAAATAAACTGCTGAGTACCGAGACAAATCACCAATAAAAGTAACTAAATATCGAGAATCGCCATTTGATAATTCAGGCAACTCACACACATCTGAATGAACGATTTCCAGAATCTCATTGGCCAGTGTAGCTTCCTAAGGAAAAACCCATTGAGTTTGCTTTCCTGCCAAGCAATCTTCACAAATAAATTCATCAATCTTGACAAAGGAAATATTCAAATCACAAACCAAACCATTTTGCACCAATTCTTACAAATTTTTTAAATTTGTGTGCCCTAAGCATTCATGCCAAGTGCGAGCTTCCGAGTACTTTCCCCAAGCAACGTTTGCAACAATCTGTTTTGGTTCCACTGGTTTTCCAATTAATTCATAAAGTGAACAATTGGAACTTCTATGAATTTCTCCAGCAGCTAATATATTTCCCTGTTGATTGTGAACTTCATCTCTCTTCTTGCACAAGACAACTGAATGCCCCTTTCAACTATACGCATTATTGACAATAAATTTTGCACAAAGTCTGGCATGAACAAAACATCACGTAAAGATACTACAGACAAATCACTGTTTTCCAAAAGAATTTCACCAACACCATATCCAAAAACCTCCTTGCTAGCTGCCAAAAATACTGAACGTGAAGTAGGAAATGACCGAAAAAGTCTGAAAATACAAGTTCTGACAAGCAATATGCTGACTAGCTCCCGAATCAATAAACCATGCATTATTTAGCCTATTTGATAAACCATAAAACAAAGAACTTGTTTGAGCATCAAATCTACTGCCTCCCCTTCGCTTTCTGCCATGACTTTGACCACCTTGATTACTTTGGAATTGTCCATGAAAATTCTTTCCACGAAAATTCTGATCTCATTTGTGAATGTTGTCCAGACAATCATGAAGAAAATGTCCAGTTTTTCCATAGCCAAAACAACTATTCTGTTGTAAAGTATTTCCTGACTTCATTTTTGCTGAAAAAAGCCCTTTTCCTGAACTTGATTCATCAGAATGACCAATTGCCTCTATTTTGCGCTGTTCACACAATAATAAAGCATCAACAATAGTTTGTAAAGTCAAATTGTCTCCAAGAATTCTGAGACTGTCAATGAGACTCTCAAAAGAAGTAGGAAGGATTAACAAAAGCTCCATACCCTGTCATGTTTCGTCTATAGGGTGTCCAATGGAAGCTATTCCTCTGCCAAAAGTTTATGTCTCGAAATGTGTTTTTGAATATTGCCACCTTCTGACAAATGACAATCAAGATACCTCTGCTCCAGTAATATCCACCTTTGCACTGTGGGCTGTTCATATTTTTCTGTCAAATGTGCTGTATGCTGGTGCTGTAGTGGCACCCATAATATGTGATAACTGGCTATTTTCAAGTAACAGAGTTAAAGTAGCCAATGCCTTATCACTCCTCTGTGCCATTCAGCTCTCTCTTTATCACGAGCTGTAACCTGAGTTTGTGTTTTTCCATTTCCAACAACCAACAGATCTGGCAAAACATGTTCCATCAACAACTGAATGTACTCCCTCTAGTCGAAATAGGGCAAGAGCTTTTATTTTCCAGAACTGCCAGTCTTTTTCATCAAACTTATCAGGTCAAAATTTTGAAAGGGCAAAATCACCTCCTGTCGCCATTTTTAACAGTGTTCCACAATGAAGGCTGCTGACTCAAATTTCAAAATAAAATCCAAAATTTTTATTCTCCTGAACTGCACTCCATTAATGCATTGAGTTCCTCTACCCTGGGCCCATAACCTTTGTAGCAGAGAATCAAACTAATAACAACTTCCTTCTTTAACTTTTAATGTCTGCTTCTATTTGCAGCCATTTTTAAAATTGCACCCAAGAGAATTCAGCATACAATACTATTGTATAATCTTAATTAAAAAACTGGAAGTAGAACGGAAACGGAGCAGTGCACATTCTGATTTACAACAGAGAAAAAACCTAACAATTTGCAATAGATTACATTCTTAATAGGTTTCTTTTCTTGAAATATATTTCACACATTCACATAAAGCTGGTAGAGCAATCAATTTTTTATTCCATTAGTAACATGACTGGAGCTAGGCTTCCCACATTTTACTTTAACTTGAAAGTTACACCATGGCTACAGGAACTTTTTCAAGCATGAACTATGCTTTCTCAAAGTTAAATGTCACGAAAAATTGACATATGAATTTAAAAAAATCTTAAGACATTTAAGGTTGGGAGGATTTACCCATGAGTAATCAAGACACAAAAAACTTTGAAATAATAAATTTATATCTAGCAAAATACTAGCTGTACTTGCCCCAGCACAGTGTCAGGGTGAGTCGCCAATTTCAGTAATAAGTTACACGATGCTTTAGCATATAAAATTGAGAAAATGCCAAAGAGAAGTGTACAAAAGGGAAATATTAGCTTGAGCAGTGCAGCAGGTTAGTCTTAGAATGGAGTATCTGTAATGAAAGGGGGGGGGACAAAAGATTAAAACTGCTGTAAAAGAAAAACACAATGGCTTTTGAGCAAGTTTGCTCTTAATTCTGCAAAATTCTGCTCTATCATATTACTAAGAACAAGTCAAAAAGCAGCAGTAATATATTGGAAATAGGCCTAATGGGCAGTTAAGCTGTTGTAGATATTTTCAACAAAGTTATCTTGAATCACAATGTCATTGGATCACAATACATCTTACATATAACAGTACCTGGTCTTTATTAATAATATACCTATACCTGTCTCTCATGTCGCCTGAAATTCATTTTTTAGAATTTCATTTAAAAAATAAGACCAGTCTCCTGCCCCCTCTGTTTACTTGCTCTGGGAAATGTCACATAAACTAATGGAGGAAGTCGCTAAGACTCTAATTCCTCGAATACGATATTATACACTGTGCATTGGGGGCAGCACCATGGCTAAAGGAGTTGACATAATATTATGTTTACGACCCACCCCCCCTCTCCCCCAGAAGAAATGCAGCTGCCTAGCCTCGTGAGCATCGGTGACTGCAGCGATCACAAGTACTAAGTAGTCGTAAACAAAGTCTTCTACACTTGATGTTATTTTGTAGCCAATAATAATTAAAAGCACATATTTTATCTTCGACTTACCTTGCGTTTGGGCATGCAGATGTGCCAGGTTCATCGCTACCATCCTCACAATCACAGTAATCATCGTTTACAGCCTCAAATAAGATTGTTTTCTGTTTGTCATGACAAGTAAACGAATTTTTCCTCTCATCAACTGTGTAAGCAATTCTATCTTGTTGCCTTATTCCAAGCAATTTATCTGGTATTTTGAAATTGATGGTAGGGTATAATGCTGTTTTTGAATTATTCCTTGAATTTACTGTCTCTGCAGAGCTTTTGTGTTCTACAATGCTCATAAGAGAGCTCTTGAACATATCTGCACCTGGTGTTTTTGTTTCAACATATAAATTGTAACGTGTATCTGTGTATACATTTCTGTTAGGGACATATTTATTCTGAGAACGATGTCTTCTTTCTGGCTCTTGCAATACTTTCGGAATATCGGTCGACATTGGTGTTTTCAAAATCACATCATTTAAGTGTTTGTCCGTCTCCTGTTGTCGAGACGTTAACGAGTCCTGCTTGCGATTAATGTTATGTGCATCATACTGAATGTTACCTTTAATTGTATGCGACTGGAATGCAAAAAAAATGCCGATGCAGAATGTTGATACAATCAGGACAATTAGTCTTCTTTTATTTCCTAAACCTAGCCTCCTTAACAAAGACACTATCAGGCCTATCATGGTATTACCTGGGGCGTTGTCAACGCCAAAGAACTATGTATGAATTTAAAATATTGTATAACAAAAAACTTTACCATACTTTGACTACTTAAAAGTTTTAAAGTACTTCCACGTTATCTCCTGTGTTGGTGCATGGCCCCACGTGCAACAAAACAAAACAAATATGAACATAAAGAAAACATGATAAGAACAACCAGACGATTTGGAGTCTCCTCTTGAAAAGGAGTCAGAAGAAGCCGGCGCCATGTGTTTCCTGTGACAGTGACTGATCTGAAAAAACCTGGATCGACGAGTATCTTATTGTCCTTTAACTGAGGCACCATAGAAATCGCAGTGGCCATGTTGTTGTGACCACCTTGGACAGTTTGTGGTCTTGTTTTTCAGGGGGGAACAACGAGGTCAGAGAGTATTTTCCTTAGTAGATGATGTGGAAGGTAGGAAAATTGAAACAGACCTATTAAATAAAGTTCATTATAAGTAAATGAAGCTCTCTCGGTAGTGGTGGAGCTAAAGAGGGAATTGGAGGGACTAGTCCCCACATCTTTTGCAAAGGTGGTCTTTGATATTCCAAATTATTAAATTTAAAATGTCGTTGTCAAGCTGTAGTCGTTATCAAGGCCTCGTCGCTCTTATAAGGGAAGAGATTTTGCTTTTAGCAAGAAGGATATATAGTGAGATATATACCATTGGGCATTAAAATTAGTTTTTAACCAGTTATCAACCAAATTTGGAAATAATTTATATTCTCCTACTACTTTTACTTTTGGGTTTGCCTTCTTGGGTTTTTGCACAATTTGATCATCAAACCTTAACAATCCGGTATAGTTGACTTCATGCATTTTTTCCTGTATTATCATTGACAGGTTTCCCTTTATGCCACGTTAGCAAGAATGCCACAAATTCCAAGGTATTTGTATTGACTCTAACTTGGTTCGTGCATTGATAGCCATCGAGAACCAGGTGGAGCCTAGGGAGCTATAAACAACACAAGTCCAATAAAACAAAGTCAAGCTCAAATTTTTGCAACTACTGAAGTAACGTTGCATAAGCATAAAAATAGGTAATAATAATAATATAAAGCTAAAGTAAGACTTATTAAAAGATGTATGATTGATAAAACAATGGAACCAAACGCCAAACAATAAAATAAACTTAGCGAACAAACAAGTCCTAAAAAGATTTCATAAGTAAACGTCCAACAAGTGTCTTGATTAACACTTTGCATAGGCTCCTGGGCCCAAAAAATTTGTCCTTGCAACTCCTTGACATCTTTTTATGTGACTAAATATTCAAAATAATATGCAGTTACTTAAAGCCGAAATTTGAAGCTAATCTTCTGTGCTAATTGCCCCCTCCCATCTATATTTTTTAGAAAATTGTCCAGACCCTGCTTTTACCAGGATCCCTGTTAATTAGGTATAGAAGAATGAAGATATCACAACAAAAATTTAGTAATCGAACTTGTAAGTTGGGAGAACATATGGGTATTTCAATTGAAATATTCCCAAAATTTCCTTTTGCCTCGCCTTTTTAACACAAAATTCTTACCACCTCTACTTTGTGAGGTATTTTTGAAACCAATCGCTTGAGATTTAAATACCTGAGATTTAAGCTTCTAATACGCCTAAGCTCATACGCGAAATGAGTGGAAAGGTTTTACTATGTGGTGAAAAATGCGAGGGAATTTCCTTTTTGCATGAAAATTCTCGTCTTCGCTTCCTTCACTAACGTCTCTTGTGTATACTTGCTCAATTTTTCGTTTCTTCTGTTTATTGCAGCCACAAGCACAACATTGCGTTCTATATTTCGCCATCTTTACGTACTTCTGGTATTGAACCTTCCCGCCAAGGTGGTCACAACAGCATGGCGCCCACTCATGTTGACTTGCCTCACTTTTAGAGAGCTGAGAACAATAGGTTACTCAATCCCGTTTTTAGATCAGTGGTGAAAGATGTTGTATAACAAAAAATATTATTTCATAGTGTTATTTCATACCCCCTCTTTCTAGGTTATCAATACAGGTCTATAGGAAAAGATAAAGTTTTTGAACTGTCCATTTTACTCGGAAGTAACCGAGGTTAAGGTTTGATGTTCTTTTAACACGTGTAATAAGAAATCCTATCCCCCACTTGCTTGTTCCAATATACCAGCAGAACAGCTTCTTTAAGACTCACCCTACTATGAATGCACACAATTTACTGCGGGGAACAACGCCAAAGAAATCTTCCAACATGAAAAGTACCTGTTGGTAAATAATGTTGTTGAATAGAGATGATTGTTATGATTCTATCACTGTCTATCTTAAAAGATGGGAAGGAGCAAGTAATTTGACTGATGTCACTGCCAAGGCGGGGAGTAGTTTGCAAATGTCGACACACCAAGGATTCGGCATCAAAATTGTGGTGTGTAAGTACTTTACTTCAATACTCTGTGAGTTACAATTACCTTGAGAACACCTCAAGAACACTGTTAAGACTCAGCCCAGGATTACAAAGAGATGCTGTATACAGGCTCTACCTAACGACATCAGAACCACACGGGCAGCGCAGCCAGCTTGTCCCGTTGCCTTACAAATGAAGGGGCAGCACCTGGCACTGAAATGCTGCATAAAATTATTTGTTTCAAATATGCTTTGCTTCCACAGGGATTCAAAGCATTTTATTGACAATAAGTGTAAACAAGTTCACTGTAACGAAAGACAAACAAAAAAGTGCTGATTAGTCTATAGGTCTACTTCCTGATCAAGTGCCAATCAAATCTGAATGCAAAGCGAAAGTGGGATATTCTGTCATTTACATATAATACCATTTCGTGTGAAAGTTTCTGAAGAAATTTTCGTCCAAAGTATCATTATTGAAAATTCGTTGGATAGGATTTATATTTGTAAGTTGCTTTAAATTATGTAATTATCGGCATTTTTAGTTTGAAGTTTTCACTTCATCAGGTAAAGGGTGTCATAAAGTAGTATTCATAAAGTAGTTTTCAATTCATCAGGTAAAGGGTGTCATAAAGTAGTATTTCAACCCGAATAACCCTCGTTACGAATACAGTTATTAATATCTTGCTGCAAAACAATGGTTTTACCTTCGGTTGAAAGTCATCGTTGACTTGCAGAATGGCTACGTTAATCCTTTTTTCCTTTCATAGTTGTGCCATGCCAAGTGTTTTAAGAGCACGTAAAATAATAGAAAACAAGTTTCATAAGTAAAATATCAATAATTGATCTAATTTTATCGTAGTTGTGCTCCAGAGAACCAAGCATGCCATGAAAGAAAACTGCCAAGTGACTAATTGGAATCTTCTGTTTACGCTTAAAACTGTACAAAAAGGAAACTACAACGAAGACAGGATGGCACGTAGATGAAGCTCATGGGTGAAACTTGAAAGTTAACTAGAAAAGAACATAAGCAGCAGCTTTTGTATTCAGTTTAACTAGTCTAGGTTTTAAAAACTGGAAGAAAGGAAAAGAACTGCTTAAGGGGCAAGACAACAGCGCGGCAAAAGTTGTCAGTAAAACGCAGACAACCTTGAAGCGTTATTTCACTGATTGCATAAAAGAAAACTACCATTTACCAGGCAAAGATTTTTTTAATATAGTTAAAGGATGTTTAATAAAAGATGGCAATCGGGAAATAGCTGATCCTGAATATATGAAACATTATGAACATAAAATATTTAAAGCTGGAGCTAGAAGGGCCTCTAATTCATGTCATGGTATATAAATAAAAATCCCTCATCCTAAAAATTACCACCGGAAATCTATGAAATTTTTGACTAAAAGGCCAAGGGCGAAAGACTGCTAACCACAGCTACACCAGCTAGTAACGTTTTATGTAACTGTACCACTTGGTTGGGCAATTTCCGAGAAAAGTGACTACTAGTAGTAGCAAATATTTTGAATCACATTATGAACATTTCATAAGAATCCTTACAATGAAATTTGTGTCGTAGAAATTGCAACGGTTTTGGTAATAGACAGCGGGAGATACTTTGGCAACTTTTGAGGACTATGAACTGCTGTGATCGACTGAAATGTAAACAATAAAAATCCTGAAAAAGGAAAGGTAGAAAATTAAGTCAGCGAGGGGAAAGTGTTGTTGAAGTGTGGATACATGTTTCCTGGTTCAGTCTAACGACAATGCACTTAAGGTAGTTGGTGATGTTGTGATTGGTCTACTCAAAATGTGATGCTACATGTGGCGATGTATTCCAGACGTCAACGGAAGCGCACGGAAATTGAGCACTTCTAACCTAGGTACAAAACGCCACATCTAGTGCACCTGATGATGTCAATTAAATTCATTGTCGTATATAGGTAGTTGTGGTGAATGTATACAATGCTCCAGGCCTGATCAATTTCAAAGAATTAAGGATGCTTGACCATGCTTTTTGTCTGCAGCTTTCAAGGTGTGCAAAATGTTACACGCAAAATCTATCAAATAATACCTTAAAAATAACTTAAAATCAGGCCTTATCATTGTTACGTCTTTACTTTTTTGCAATCTATTTTTTTTCATCTATTGAACATAAAATCCACGCACCTGTGTTCAGAATTCAGTACACGAAAAGTATTTACAATAATTGATTGTATTTAAGTAGCATTTTCAGTTCCTATGCAGATTTACGATGATCACCCTAAGCTCTAGCAAGCAGTCGCACGCTACCACACGCCTAAACGACTTATTGGGTTTGATGATAAGTACTCCTGCTGAATTCTGTTTACAAAAACCGATTTTGCCATACTTTCCTGATCCGAAGGAAAGGCAGTCCTTTTCATATGATGTCCGCATCAGCATTACAAAAGGCAGAGATCTGCGCATTATGAGTTTCTATCTAAGAAGTCCTTTGGGTGCTGCTGAGCAGCTAGTCAATGCGCGAGATTGTAGATAACTGCTCAAGACTCATACTTTATAGGATCATTAATGATTTTCCACCCCAATAATTGGTCTGCTTCAGGTAATTTGTTCCGAATATTGAGTCTATATGATCACGAAATGCGATTTGTTCACATCTTCACCGCCTACCAAAATCTGATTATCACGCCAGGAAAAAATACGTTTGTATCCATTTGCAATATTCCTTAAAATAAAATACAAGCACCTGAAAATTGGTACTGTAGGAAATAAAGTTTGTCTGGTAGAAATTGTTTCTATATCTACAAAGAAAATATAACATTGTAGCAGGAACACGCTATTGATACCAACAAGTAATATCCGAGAAGATGAAAATGTTGCTTTAGACTTAACATCAAAGACAACAGGATTAGGTCTCAAGCAAGTCATACACAAAAGAATGTTGAAAGAAAACAATTTATTTTTCAGAATGGAAACTTCACTATAAGTGACACATGACAACTTCAAAACGTCAAACTATTAAATTTCACTGTGCGGAGTCAAGGATTCTTGGATATTCTAAAAGAACAATCATACAAGATACTGTACAGAAATCTTTACAAACGAGAATACCTAGGGAGGTGATCAAATTCGTGCTTGTAATATAATTGAATATTCTCCGATTAATGACTTAACAGCAGTAACCTTCGTTGTATTTATTTCTTCTTGTTTTCCCTTACATAGATTCCCTCCTGCAAGCAAAAAAAGACATCCGTTGCATGAATAACACCTTTTTGTTTAGATTAAATCTTTACATCTTTGAATATCATAGTCCTAGTCGACTCAGCAAAACTGACGAATGAAAACGTTTTCCTTTTCATGTCTTGAGTCGTAAGCTTTTTTGAGCTTCATTACGCGAGATACTTCTCCCATAGCCGGGACACTACATCTACTAATGTTTTAATATACAGACTTTATTGGTACATGGAATCAAGATGTTCTTATAGGAGGCTCCATCTTTGTTTCTGCTTCTTTTTGTAGTGCGGGCACCATAATAATGATTACAGAAAATACAAGTTTCAACTATCTGTAACTACAAGAATGAACTGAGACTCGTATCAATTAGCCAGGAATATGTTTTAGCATGAGACAGATTCTATACAAGAGATGCTTGCGTCTATTATACAGCGTCTTACAGCGTCCATTATACTTCACAAAACATGATTCATGAAACTGAAACTTACTGCAGCTTTCCACTGATTTCCAGAGTCTTCTGTGTAAAATCCCACCACCTCACGCTGTCCAAAGATAGGTCTACCATACTGCTCACTTGTCACATGTAAAAAGCTATAGCCGATTTGATATGAGAGTAAAAATATGAAGCATTACAGAATCTATATTTTTCTTCCAGCTGCTATAAATAAAGATGAGACTTGTAAGTAGTATGAGAAGAAAGAGAAAGAGTTGTGATACATGTAAGTGATGTTATATCTTTCTTCTCAGGTGCCTAACAACATGTAAACATATGCTGCCCAATATCAGCCTAGACTTTTGGAATGATAAGTAACACACACACAAACACACACGTATATAATAGACTTGTAACTGTAAAGACAGAACAGATTGCCCACTAAATGGTCAACGCCTTAACAGTGGAACGATTTACAACCTGAAAATACTACCCAAGATACAAATGAGGGACATATATATACAGGCACCTGCGCTACGCAATATTGAAATCAGTTTTGGAACAAAAGCAAATCACTCAAAAGCGAAAAATACCGCAGGGAGACGGAGCTTTCGAAGTACGCCTGAAAATGCTTTACTATACACTGGACCTTACTCCGACACGTGTCCGCTTACAAAGGTGGAAGAGGCCGTTACCACCTTTGCCTTGAAGAGAAAGTAGCTATTGCAAAGCAAACAAAGAGATTTAACAAACGTACCAAGCAAGTGCCGTCAAAGGGATAAGTTTCTTGTCAGTAAAATCGCAAAGCCCGCCTGACGTTTTGTATATATAACCAAGGTATGATTAAATAAAATTCCATTCGTCTGAAAATCATTCATGGCGGCCTGAAACTCCGAGTAACACATTTACTTTAATATTATTAACTTTAAATATATATTCACACACAAACACACACCAATAATTAACTGGACTGTAATTCATATACTCATTACTACCAAATAAAGATCTAAGCTTGATCAAAAATGAGTATATACACGTAACTTCTTTCAAACCATTTGATATCAACTAGTATGTGACTGCACTTGTTTACTGCTTAAATTATTAGTACAAAATGCGGTTGGACAACTACAAATACAAGGACAGGTTGTCACACTCATATGAGTGAATTAATGACACAACTTAATTCTAAAACATGAGTGGTTTACTGTGTTTCCATTACAAGACTGGACATGTATTAATATGCGGTACCTTATAAATTATTTAATAATTATTTATCTATGTCGCATTATAAGGTTTATCTTAAAGTCTATGGAGCATCTGAATTATTGGACTCAGAGAATTGAAACCAATATTGCATATGCTTTGGACCTTCCATGTCTGCAAAAGAACTGTGTTTACAATACAAACTAGAATACAACTAAAAAACAAATAGAAACAAATAGCAAGCATTGATATTACGACCGAGTGACTGCGATACCATGCAAGATGATTGATGCTATCAACAGCATATGTTTTCAACATAAAAATCTAGTATGCAAGCTGACAAACACCATACACCACCACAATGTGTTGAAGTCCTGGGCTGCTATCTTCCTTATTACCAAGCTATAGCAATCCCATCTCCAATAACTATATTGAACTAAGCTTAATGAGAAGGTTACATGAGTACACGCCAGCAAACATAGATTGTCCCAAGCTAGCTACAATCTCAATCTTAAAGTTGCTGAGTTACAGGAATAGGGTTGACTGCTAAATGCTATCTGTTTTGTTGCTCCTGTTTAGACTGTTCCTAGACCCAAACCCATCAACATCACTTCACTGTACACTGTTATGATATCTCAACAGTGTACTTACTTTCCAGTATCAGCATGCTTAAATCTAATTTTTTCATCTCGTTTCCAATGGTCTCCCCTACAGACAACTTGCCAATTGTCACCTGATGAGATGAAATCAAAACAATTATTACCTTAGATTGTTTACAATTACGGTACACCTTTTTCAGATTCTCAATGATCAATTATGATCTATGATGAAGGGCAATACCAAAATTAGTAAATGGATTTGAGGAGAACTTTATCAAAATGTTTTGAAAAGGCTAACAGCACAAACGTTTTGAAAGAGATTTTTAAAAGCAACCTGTTTGAAAGTAATGCCCAAGGCACACATTACAGTATTAATGGATGACTAAAGCGATTCCGAGTTAATAGCACATAACATGGGATCAAAACCAAAACCATAAAAATGGCTACCTATCATTAGACGTAACTGGATCTGTCAGTGTCCAACAGATCAAAGCCACACAAACTAACACAAAGAGCACTTAATTCAAAGTTGCCACGGTTAAGTCTCTGGCACTACCTCTTTCTTTAAACACACAAAAAATATTGCACTTCAACCAAACTTGAATTGAGCACTTTCAATACTTGTGGAAACATCAGTAATCCTCTCCTTTAAAAGAAATTTCACAGGAATTATTCACAACTGTTTTGCATTGTAAACAGAGCCAAAGAAAATTTGCAAAACCTTAGATTCCTAATTCAATGAGTCACGTTTTGGTCTATCTTAAGACATTGGCATTCTTAAACCAAACAAATGACAAAGGGATATTGACTGAACATTTATATTTGTGATTTTAACCTTTAATGCTTTCTTGCTCTTATTGTAGCAATACTTAATTCAAGGAAAGTGTACATAAAATTATGGGTAGAAATTCTGCAAAACAAAATAGATGGTCATGGACAGAGAAGTTGAAAGATTAGTTGTAGTAACAGATTCCATAAATGTACGATAAGTGTTGGAAAATAAGGAATAAAGGCTGCTAAATAATCATCTCAACAAAGCAACAAGAACAGAACAGCTTAACAATACAAAAATGAGATCTACAAAATGCCTCCACTGAAAGGGGTTGAATACCATTGAACTGGTAACCTTTGACTGTTAATCCACCTCGCTGCTATATGTATGCCTATAGGAGTGGGAATACTAATACACACTATTTGTATATACAATTCCCATACATAATAAGATGGAATGACACACTGGATATAATACTGGTATTCAACAGGTCTAAGAGTAACATGCTTAGTTTCAATTAAAATTTACAAAGTATGAGGCACAAGAGGCAAAGCACCAAATACTAATTCTTAATAATTCTAACCTGTATCACCATCACCATTTTCTCCAAATGCACTAACTTCTTGATTTCTGGACATTGGGGATTGAAATAAATGGCTATGAAGGTTTCTTTTTGTAGCTAAATGCTGTAATCGTATTGTCTCACCACATTTAATAGGAGCACTGAAATAGAATCCAAAGATTGAAAAGGAAAAATTTTTCACAAGTACAATTGTGACCAATCATAGACAATCATGTACACATCACAAGTATCATTGTTTGAATGTCCAGATAATGATGAATCAAGGTTCTTAGTCAAAGGCATGGTGAGAAAAGTGTAACATTTAAAGGAGCACCAATATAATAGTAAGTTCATCTACCATATTGTAGCATGCATCATGCAAGATGAAATTAAAATGCAGATGTTCAAGGTATGCCTAATACTTTAGATAAAACTCACACATTGCATTATGCCACCTTCATCACATGCACAAATTGTATTATCTCCTTTCGTGTTGATTTAGGTCAGAAGGGTTCCCCTTGGAGCTTATTTCCACTTTAACAAGTAATTGGTTATCTCATATTTGATGTTAGGAGTCCTGAATCACCTTTGGTACTGGTAGATGTTTACTTAGTTTCAGAAGCTCTGATTTTAACTACAGGTCATATCTTTCTAGTCACACTACAGGTCCACTTAATCATCCTAGTTTTATTACATTTGAAGCCATCCCATGGAAAATATAGTTAGTCTGCACTCTGCTGCTTACAAAACAATATAGATTGACACATACAGACAACTTAATTTGTGACTTTCTTTCACACAAATACAATATCACTGCTATCAGTTAGCATGATACCTACCCTCTCTGGCATTTACTGCCATGTTTTCCTTTAATTGTCCAATAACTATTGTGATCATCTACTGATTCTGACCCAGTCACAGACTGGAAAGACAAAAAAGTATCATGCGTAAGAGTGGACATAGAATATAAACAAAACTAAACAATACCACATGTTTGACTCATGTAATCCACTCAACATGTTCTAGTGTTTTCTACAGGTACATCATAGTAGGACTACAAACCCAGTCAATAAAACAATGTTATGTATGGCACTATTACCTTTCCTGGTTGCACAAAGATTACATTAGACTTCCTCATCTATTACATAAACTATAAGAGCTATATAACTACACCAACTTTAACTCTCAAAATAAAACATGTTCCCCTGATAAAAAATATTATATATAATTTTATATAGGCCTCTCCATGCGGCTTTTAAAGGTGAGTGACAGATCATGTAGTCACTTTCTCAATGGTTTGGTAATGCATTAAGAGTAAGAAGAGTGATAAAAGCCATAACTAATTAAACAATCTTTTTGTGGTACAAAACTCGAAAATCGAAATTTGTGACATTGTGCTAAAAAAACATACTCAGAAGCTTTTTTCGTCTGACACTATTCAAAGTGCGAATCGTCAGAAAGGAAGATATATGGCAACCTTTTCTATATTAAACATGTATCAAAACTAGCCAATCATAAACAAAAAAGGAAAAAAAAGAATGAGAAAATGAAGAAACACAGTGTTATTGGAAGTAAAAAAATGAACTCTTTCTGCCTAAAGAGTATTGTTTTTCTTGTTTTAACGTAGACAAACTAATTTCTAATGACTAATTTCCTCGATATTTGATCACTATCTTAGTTCACCTAAATTCAGGAATGAGTGACTGTCTGTTGATCACGCAGCATTACTAGAGGTTCCATAATAGGGTTAAAGTGGTCTCACAAACACAGTAGGTTTCTTGTCAACCATCAAAGAAATTGGTTGTTGCTAATATTCTTAAGCTGGTTTCAGAGAACTGTCTCTCTAGCTCCTTTAGGGTAAGTTTAATAGCTACATGTTTCAGGGTCTTGCAGAGTTCTGCTCATCACTTGAGTCAATGCATTATTTTGAAGGTATCAATCCAAATAGCAACCATAATAATTCTGCTTCCTGCAAATCAGGTAAAGATAATTGATATTGATATATCTTGATTCAAAACCACAACTAAGTCAACTGGAGTGGGCTGCCCATGTAATTTCCTTCCCTCACTATTGGTGAAAAATAGTCTACAAGATTCCTTGGAATTGAAAGAGAAATTTTTGGTGGTACAGGTAGGGCGCAAATGGCTCCCCCAAAAACTAGATGACTTAATTCAAAATCATAATGGTGATTTTTCATTGTCTCCCTAAGTTTGTTTAACATACTAATGACTTGAAATATACAAAATAGATGGGATTAGAGACCTGCTTCTCTTTAAATGTGTATATTTATCATTGTTGGCATTGAAAAGAAATTACACAGATAAAGTGTCACAAAATTGTTCCAAAAATCCTTATCCTTTGTGGCAAGCATGACTTTGTGAGATGCATTCTAAGCCAAAGTAAAAGGTATGGCCCAAAAGAACCCTTTAATTTCTTGTCCCTCTCCCACTTCATTTACCCTGGTCATGCCACTAATTGACTGACAACAACTTATTACATGGTAATAAATAACAAATATAACTGCACACAATTTGGGATTGCTGTGCTAAGGTAGATGTCACCATTGTCTTCAATGATATCAAGCAACCATTGTGCCATCTACATTGATACACTTTGAATCAATAAAAGAAATAGAATCTGTTGGTCTTGATCATAGTGAGCAAACATCTAGATATGTTGGCTGGGTTGTGCAGTGGAACAAATGAGGGACATTGCAAGGCTTTGGCTGAAATCAGGGCATTCATCTCCTACATCTGGGTCCAGGCCATGATCCCAACTGTGTCAATCTTGTGCTGGCCCTCCAAGGTAGTTCCTTCTGTTGCAATTGGGAGTCTCTCACAATGTTCAAGTTTGTCACAGTAGAGTTTAACTCCATCCTCCCTCAAAATAATTAGCAAAGCGTCCACCACTGTTTGTAACAGACATTCCTTATATCAAAGATATACAAAGCATACCTGTTGTCCACTTCCAGAACCATACTTAATATCGTGGGAATGTAACCTAATATTCTGTCTTGAATTAAATAACTTTAACACAGACCCACAGGTGACTAGTTGAAAATCTAAAATGAACAAAGCAATGTGTTTAATATCGGGCCTTACAACAAAACACTATACTTGACAAAACTAAATGTTTTTTATAGTTATGGTTGCAACAGAAAAGATCTAACTGACAAGAATTCCACAATAAGAAAAATCATAGTTACTAATACTGCGAGAACATTAAAACATCTTCAAATACTGTCAAATTCTTATACCTGTTTCCTTCAATACAGCTAAGGAAAAGCACCTTAATGTACTGACATATAGAGAACTTTTCGTCTGACATTGATCACATAGATCACAAAGGCAATTTTGAAGTTTTATACTGTTAGGAAACCTTTTAAAAAGATGATAGAGAAGTCCAGTGTAAATGTCGCATTCAGAGCTCGCATGTGCATGGATATGACATGTATTACTGTAATGAAGTGAGCTGAGGGGAACCGATACTAATTGGTGGCATTCCTCTGAGCAGACTAAGCAGGGCCTTCGTTTAATATTTTCTAACATTACACTTTGAAAAGTACTACCTTGGCAACTGCTAATAGTCGACCATACCATCAATGACTGCCCGGGATCTTTTCGGAAAAAATATCTTGAGCCAACACAAGTATCAATAATAATCTTTACTTAGCCTTGCTCACTTCGAGGACTGTCAATTACGTTGGTTTGAATATAGAAGAAAAGGGCCAGAAACGTAATATGGTCATACTGGCACAAGTAATGGGCGAATGGATAAATTATTGTAAGAATTGTTATTGTTAGCAATAACAACCAGCATATTCCGGATGTTGGCGACTAGGCGACAATAGTCTTACCTGGCTTTCCTGCACACACATCACCAAACAAAAATGTATAAATCAGAACTATTATCTGGACCGTCTTTAGCACTAAATCCTTCATGCACCGAGCCATCTTAACACAACTATGTGCAGTGTTTCTTGCTCGATTCACTTCCAAGACGCCAAACGCGTCCACTGCCTATTGGAGAAACAACAGGAAATGGAGACTGCGCATGAAGAATGCCGTAAATTGGTGTAAGATCCACGAATGTAACATGAACATGCTATCGCGAATTTAACTTAAAAGCGATCATAACCATCATGAGGACTAAATTGTGAAAAGGATTCCGGGAAAGGGAACATGGGAAATTTTCTGTTCCTGACAAAAGCTCTATGGCAAAATATTTGACTGCTATAACAAAAGACACCCTGAAAATTGAAGGTATCTATACGGAAAACATCATCATCATCACAACCGTAGCCTCGTAGGCCGTTGGTGCACCCATTTCAGCATTTCCTCCTTCCACCTCCGCCT
>JANTCA010031769.1:0-19342 GCA_024741275.1 Chironex yamaguchii | reverse complement strand
CCTTTAATCATTACGTCTCCCTTTGAGAAAAAAGTCTTCCCCGTATTTGTTAGGAAAGATGGAATACAGCGTTGTTTGTTTCATCAATTGTTCGTTGAGATTAAATTGCAATACTTTGACTTCATCTAAAACCGAGGAAATACGTATATTAGAAAACTCGACATATCCTTAAAGGCCTTTAATCATTACGTCTCCCTTTGAGAAAAAAGTCTTCCCCGTATTTGTTAGGAAAGATGGAATACAGCGTTGTTTATTTCATCAATTGTTCGTTGAGATTAAATTGCAATACTTTGACTTCATCTAAAACCGAGGAAATCAGGAATACTTGAGGATAGATACAGCTAAGGTATAGTTCAATATAACCCTAAGTCCTCTGCAGTTAGGATTATTTGGTGAACAAGGCAAAAATTTAAATACACATGGATACCCTAAATTAACAGTTTTTCAGTTTTCTGGGCAACGTATTATTTCTCTGTTATTCTTTTAACTAAAAGAGTATCACTCAAAGCAGTTTCGTCAAATAATCACAATAACTAAAAGTCCAGCTAATATTTTAATATGCAATCTCGTAAGGTACAGTTTGATCGCTCCCTCTGTTTCAAATCTGGAAGAAAATAGATATTGAACTCTGCTTACTAAAGACAAATGCCCTGGATTTCCTAAAGGGTAAGGACGTAATGCGTTCCAACGCGAGTGAGTATTCTGTAAGCACTTTTTACATTTACCTTCCATTCAAATCATGTAACATGTATGCACTTGTCTTCAGAAAAAGGAGCAGTTGAAAAGTAATTTGCAATAATTCACCTGTGGTGACTCACAGAATACATTTCCACTTGGTAAGTCGGCAAAAGCAGCACAATGCTGTGTACAATTGTCGGACTTGTCGGAAAATGTCCAATATAAACTTCAAAAGAGTTTTAAAATAAGGTATAAGACGTATAAGCAGTCGTAGGACAGTCTTATGATGGAGTATCTTTTATGAGAGGGAAGTGCAAAATAGTAAAATGTACATTTGGCTACTTGGTCATATTTGCAACCACATGTTGGAATTGTAGAAAAATTGTACAGTTTCTTTTCTCGATTCTCTCAATACGAAGTCATGTACTTGAACGAAAAGCAGCAGTTATCTCTGTTTATACCGATCCATAAATCCATACACTGCGAACGGTCTTTGATTCTAGGACAGTGTTCGCAAGGAAAAGCTTTAGAAAACGTCTTTTTTGCAAAAATTAGTTGACTGTCTATTGACACTCTGGAAGTTTGACAGTCAGCACTTTACAGTTATGAAATTGTCACTGATGCAAAAAGGCTAGAAGAAAAAGTTACCTTATTCCAGACTGTACTGACCACGACAGTCTTTCGCCAATTTTTATGCATTACAAGTCAAGCATCATCTTATTTGCAGTCTGAAAGAATCGACCTCTTTACAGCTGCTTGATAATTTTGCAACAATTTTAGTTAGGTTTCGAAAGTTGCAAACAATTTTGCATCGAGCAGAGGCTAAGATTTTGATTATAAGGGGAACACAAATGAGAGAAGAAGCCAGACCAAAGTAGTTTGACTAAAGCCATTGATGTTAGTATAGCCGAGAAATATAAACGGGAAATTTTCTACCTGACAGTTGCCACAGCGGTCTCATGTCTAGGTTAATGCTTTTTGAAACATAAACACTCTCTCATTTTGAATAACCCTTGGTAGCCTAACTACATCAAATGCAGACTTGAATCGAAGGAGTTCAGAGTCAACAGCCCTTAAAGTGTTGGTTAAATTCCTCCTGCAGACAGCGTATTCGAAGTTACTTTCATCGTACAAAATACTTAGATAATTCCAATTGGATCTACAAAGTACGAGCGAACATTCTTTAAATCCCAAGCTTGTAAAAAACAAGTTATGATCCACAATGGAACAAAGCAGGCTCAGCTCCTTGATGCTGTTGGGCGTTGAAAGAGATTATAACAAACTAAATAACAAACTAATAAGCACGCCTGCCTTGCAAAAGAAGTTGATAATGTAAATCAAGATATGTAAAATCACTTTAAAGAAAGAACTTTCATTTCATTTTGCTAATGCAGACTGTATGTAGTGGGTTGAGGGTTGTTTTCTAGAGAATGGTTTCATGTATAGTAAAAGCACTGGTTCAGTTTGATTTAAAATAGGTCTATACTGAAACGTGAGTGCAGAGCTTTTCTCGTAAAATTCTCCCTAAAAAGGAGTTTCACTACGCCTCTGACTCCATCCTGGTAATGAGTAGTGTTGGCTGTCATGCAGGTAGATTCCGTATTAAGCTTTCACTCATTTAATGTATGATCATAACGTCTCTTTGAACTTCCCAAGTTAACCAGAGTCGTAAAGGTTTTGCACTGCATATCCGTATAGAGGTCCAATAACCAATACAAAAATGGTATATGAAAATGCCTGTCAAGGTGATCTAAAATTACAGCTTACGTCAAAGTTTGAGTGTTCAGTCGTTTAATATTGACTGTTTTGTCCATAACAAAGGCATTTCATGCGTCATTGGGTACTATGCTACGTACGTCACATGGCAGCCTCAGGTGCTCACCAAGTTATCCGAAGAAGTCAGTAAGGGCCTTTGCTAAAGGCCATTCCGGTCGAGACAGTTAGTTACAATACTTTATTTATCTTTACACGTTCACTGAAACCTCTTCAACAAAGAGGAGTGTTTAGATAAATCGTATTTAAGTGGCAGCCATTTTTAAGAGCTGTACTGGATATTACACAGACGTTATTTTGAAGGTCTTTCGGGAGATCAAAAAGATGCCATTGACGAGATTTTTAACCTACGGGTCTTGGTCATGCCATAAAGTCACGCTGAATTACAGCATGTAATGTATACGTAGAATACAATACCATACATGTAAGAAAAATACTCGAGACACCTACATCAGGATGAAAAATTAGAAAATTAGAAAAAAGAAAGCTTTTAATTATGTTTTGAGCAGAATGTCGCAAATTTTCAATGCGATGAGAAATTTCATAGCATGAAAATCGAGGCAATTTTATTTGTTGCTTTTAACTGAAAATTTTAAATTCAATATTCAAAAGAGACATCACAAAAAGTTGAAGGCGGAAGAGGTGCACCTTATTCTGATGCAGAACCAAACGTTTGGTATTTTAACAGTCGAGTTACAAAGTTTATCAAGCACTCAGATTGTTTGTTCAGCGTATTTTGTAGCCTGTATGAAATCAGATGGTTGCACATGAAATTTATGTTGCACAGAAGATGCCAGCAAGCAGGAATACAAAGTCCCCCGCGAATATTCAGTTTATAGTCGCCCTCCAAAATATCAGCTCACTAAAACGGCCTTTGAAACGTTACTATCCTTGCATTTATATCGGGAATTTTTACGTTGCTCACCTTAAACTCTTAGGGGCCATTCAAAAATTACGTAACACCCAAATTCGCCCATTTTGACCACCCCCCACCCCTTGAACGCATCATTTCAAATCTAGTACCACCCACCCCCTTGTTACGTAACATTCTGAGTCTTAAGACCCCCCTATCAATGTTTCCGTTATCTGCTCATGTTTCATAGTACCCATTACCTTCATGTAACAAATAATTATCCAATCTAGTGTTCTAATGATAGAGAATGATATCAGGGGACCATTTATTTGGCACACCAGATGACATTTTTTGGTTCTTTTGCGCAAGACCGGAGACAAGAAACAAATATTCAAGATGTGGAACTAAGAATATCAGCAGTACAAAATTCAAATGTCATTTATTATTGTCTTTACTATCACATGCGTCATCACCATTCACCGTTCTGGGGCCAAATAAAGGGTTTCCGACCTTGGGATCTTTCACAACAGGTTCATCTTCTATGTTGTCGTATTTGATGTTATCAAAAGACATCCATTCCATTTCTTGCATCTGCAAAACACAAAGGGCCTCTCGTTGTCTTACTACTATTTACGAAGTGGTCTTACTCTTTCAGCAACGTTCTCCTCCACATCCGATGTGCTGTTGCTTTCAGCATTGCTGGCGGTGCATCGACATAATTTTGATCGTATCAAAATACATCCTGCAAATTTCTTCCTTTATAAAAGCTGGATTGAATGCATTATATGGGATTCCCGGAGGATAATTTTGCTGAACAAATGTTGGGATCCTACTCAAAAGATACATTTGAAAAAAACCTATCTGTTACTTAACAAAAAGCTATGACTCCCACCCCATAAATTTTCGTAACAGTTCGTAACAAAAATGACCATACCACGCACCCCTCAGGCTTTACGTAGTTTTTGAATGGCCCCTTAATTTCATATTCAATGAAAACACTCTGCTTCAATCAGAGAGTTCGACGATTGGCTTGGTATAAGCCGTTATACAAGTGACTTGGCTCTATCATTTAATGTATCTTAGATCTTATTTAGTTTCTTGTTTTTTCTCCATTGTTTTGTGGATTTTGGTAATTTCTGTAGTTTCTCACTTCATGATTTAAGTTCACATATCCGCATCCTTATTCGTGTTATGTTACCTTACAACTTGACTGTAGGCATTCCCAAACGTATAGCTAGTATGACTTGAAACTAAAATCGAGGTAGATGTTTCCCTTCTAGAAATTTCTGCATTGTGATGCTGTTTGATAGATTTGTGTTGATTGTAATAGGAAAAGATGTAGCTTAGGAAGAAGCTGGAAGCATCAGAGAAAGTAACTAGCGATCTTTGCTGATGGCTATGGACAATTTTGTGATAAGATCTAAAAAAAGAAACTAACAAATGTAAATAAATCAGTAGGAGAAGAAAGTCAAGCGGAAAATAGAGATTTGAAAGGAGGTGTTGGAGCAGCGGCGGATGAAAAAAGTTTAAGCAAAGGGAAAAGGGTAGTCAACGAGAAAGTTTCAAGATAATTGGAAAAAATACGTCCAGATGGCTATCATATGACAGTGAATGGCAACGGGTATTTTGTCATGTTTACATTAGTGCCATAAATCAAGGTATGTGAAACCCAACCACTGCAAGACTGATAGATTCGTATTGATGCTTTGATGACAATGGCTTTCCAAACAGGAATTCTTCTTGTTTTAGATTTTGGGGATAGTATTTGTCATTGTTGAAGAGGGTAGTTCAAGGTTACAGGGCATCCATTTTTCCTTTTGCAGATCAGAAAAGGCAATTAAATGCATCAGAACAGTCTGTATCAGATGCAAGAGCTGATACCCATTTTGTTTGCATTTGGTAGTCAATATTAAACGCTATTGCCAGAAATGAATCAATCAAGGAGCCAAAGACAACATGAAATTCCAAGATGCATAGATGAGGGTATGGAAGCTTCCTTTTTTCCAATCAATTGACAAGATCTTTGCAGGCAAAAGTACTTCGACATATTGGTTAGTGTTCTTGTTGGGTTGACCGACCAGTTTGAGCCTAATGACACATCAGAACATCAGAACAAAGTTAATTTCTTATCAGAGAAGAAAAACCAGTTGATTACATTCAACAATGCTATCATAAAGATGTAGATAGTCTCAGATTGCTGCAGCAGAGACATCTAATCGACAGAGCCAGATGTCAAAGGGCACATTTTGAAGGCACTCAATGTGTTATTGATTTTTTAATCAAAGATGAAGCGTTTCGATCAATGATCACAATGATACTGACTTTGCTTGTCTCAAGTTGCACAGTTGAGAAGTCATTTTTGCGTCTAAGACGTCTGAAAACGTATATAAAACTGAAAACGATCACGAATGTCCCAAGTGCGATTAAATTCTGTAGCAATAGTGAATATACACAAGGAAGAGGTTATGAATCTGTCAATTGATGAACTTGTTGACACTTTCATATCCAGAAATGCCCTAAGGAAGAAAACATTTTGAATGCTTAAATAAAATTGATAATCTAAATTGAAAGGAACTGATTCTGATTTGAAGATGATATTTCAAACACTTTATTTGTTTTTTCTCTTGTCTTCGTCCTTGCTATAATAACATCAGTTAAATTTAATCAAGATCAAGTAATAATTACGATAATGAAAAACGTACAAGAAAATCACCTTAGAATGGTCAGCTAAACATCTTTCTATACCGTGACATCGGCAACCTCAATTAGCATTTGCCCGTAATTTTTGAGTCCCCCTGGAAAAAATATGTCTGCGTCTATGATGATATTTGTTGTTCTTGTCGACCATTTTATCTACAGCAGGAAATTTCTTCCATAAAATTCATCGTATGGTGACAAACCACACTAGTTAAAAGCGGTTCCATAAGGACGCTACGTCTCGGTGGTTACACTGGTTTGGTTATAAAATAGACATCTGATTTACTACAACTGTCTAGAAAAATCCCGACAGTTTTTGAGAATAATCTCGCCATAGATATTTTAAGATATAATAAAAGCATTTTATCATTTGAACTTGCCAATTGCCATCTATATTTAACGGGGTTTTGTATCCACTTATAATAGGACCAATCAAATACATCTGTTAAGATACACCTCAAATATTAAATCTCATTGACTCATTTTAATGTACTTACCATTACCAGAAAGTCAAACGTTTTATTAACAACTTAAATGAAGCTGTCAAAACTGTCGTACAGTTTGTCGCCTTAGCTCTGTACCTTGTTTTCACTGTCATGAAATTGTAATTAGTACCTGATAAACCAAAACATCGTTTTTGTTCTACTGGTAACCATTCAATGTGTTGATTTCGATTAGAATATAGAACAGTCTAGTCGTGTGTCAGTTTTGCAATCAATACTGCTATTGTGGAGTATCCATACTCAACTTGGGTTTCGCTGCTCACTGCTGTTTAAGTACCAAACTGAAAAGAACAAATTTGCGGAAGCGAAATGTCTTTATGCAATAACAACAAACAGCCAAGTCTTCTCAAGAACTACTAGTCAAGCTGCTCTCATGCAACTATGTTAAACTTTACGATAACCAGCAATCCCCCAGTAATGGCTTATTCTTTAAGGAAGCGTTGGATCCTCATTGCAAGGCCTGTCAGGCACACTTTGGACGAATCCTGTAGCAAATGTACAACGATTTGCAGTTTATTTACGACGTATACGTTCAGCTCTGGAACAACTTTGTATGCTGAATCTTACCCATGAGACTGCCAGTGAAGCTAATGGTGCAATAAGGTACACCTCTTCGTTTCCTTCCATCCTCATAAGTGGCGTATTTTCATAAGGCAAACACATATATTTCTGGGACAGAGCACAATGGTACGTTATATCTAAAAGTAAATAATAGACGAGTACGTTATAACAAGTTTATATTGTATCAATATTTTAAATGAGTTTCTAATGCAGATTTTTGTATACTGATAAAGATTTTCCCCATTATCTAAATAACAGCAATTTTCTGTTAGCTCTGTACTTTGTAAATAAACTTGTTGATTTTAAGCTTTGGAATCGAGAAATCAGTTACGAGGCATATTGGACTGCGTAATAGACGCAAATTCTAACATAAACGTTCACAAAAACAATATTATGAAATTTCAAGTGTAAAGGGTCCTCATCCATTAATAATAACCCCGGGGTCCTGTCTCACTCCCCGCGACCCTGATTTCAACTCATGCGATAGGGACTAGTATTTTCAAAGCATCTCTTTATACTGACAGATTCGCATAGCTCTTAAGAAGCGATCTTTCATTTAGTATCATATCTCATTGCACCCATTCTTAGATGGGTTTTCCCCGTGCTCCGAAGGACGTCCTCCTTTGTGAAGCCTTTCGAAGGATATGATACAAGTCACGTGAAGCATTAATATTGTACATTAGTATATTCATTCGTATGGAGAGGTTAATTCTTCTTGGGGTTTAAATTTCAAAGAGGGCACATAATAACGAAGACTGAGCCTTGTTATTCTGCAGCCATATAAGCTTAGCAATAACCAATTAATCCATCCATGAGTGAACACTAGTTTTAAGCCATTTCTTCTCAAACAATGCTTGACGTTGACATTATCACAAACCGAACTTCACGCGAAAAGAAATCGAAACCTTACATTACATTACGAGCGGCACTGTCAGACAGCAGTCGTAGAGCGTTTCATAACAACAAGAATCGCCGAGTGACCTTAACGGTCTATGCAGCTATTAATAGTACACAGACGAATTGAGATTTCTCTTGTGCACTGAGACTTGTTTACACAGTTTGTTCGTGGTAATATAATACCTCTAATAGCACACCTTCGTGGAGTGTATGATCAACCGCCTAAACTGGCACGGCAGAGGTCGTCTTGCTTTCGTAGGAAGGAGCGTCAAGATCCAGAGACACTCTGAAAGCATAAGTCTGAATTTCAAGCCCAATCACAACAGATCTTTGTTATTGAACTTGCCCTTTCGGATGGACTTGTCTCTCACAATAGTCTCCGATGTAATTGCCTTCTCTTGAAAAAGATTTGTATAGACCACAATAGACACGATGACAGTAGCCGGGTCGCGAACTTTTTATGCTCATGCAAGTTGTGGAGGCCAACCACAACGATATTAGTTAAAGTGAGTACAGTGGCTTGTCCACAGAACATTTAACGATGAAAATGTGCAATTAAGACCCCAAATGGCCAGGCACAGGATTATCAACAAAGTTGGTAGTGCGGACGTCAGGAAAAAGAGGAGAAGCTGTGGAAATTGTCTTCCATGTCAAAGGAAACAAAACTGCGGTGTTTGCAAGCAATGCTTGAATCGACGAACAGGTCATCAAATATGTAAACTCAGGAAATGTGAAAAACTTAAAGCCCTGGTTAGTGCGGTGAGCGTTCTTTGTTCTTGAAATCCAGCTATTGGTTTTCAAAAGCGTATTCTACGACTGGTGTTTTTTTATCTCTACCTGTTTTCAATAGGTATCGTGAGGAACGGCTTTAGAACGCCGTGATCATGATCAGACATAAAGTGGTTGTCGCTAGAAATGCTTGACATGGAACGTTTCTGAACACTCTTATTTTTGTCATGGATTTGTCATTATTTTTCCTTTAGATATCTGAACGGTTTGAAGGACATCACTTGATTGCACCAACGAATGGACGAAAAATAACGAAAGTGCTAAAAACGAAAGACTGTGGGAGAAAAGATCGTGCGCGGTCGCAGGTGAAAGAGAGGTCGAGCAAAAGAAAATTTAAACAACAAATGAAGAAGGTAACGTAACTTTAAATTTGTATTTTCGTGACAGGCTGATAGTGATGGTGCGTGTCAATAACTTCATAACTTGTTCTATTCTGTGTAGTTTTTGTTGAAGTCCACTATTTTGACCAAGATTTTCAAATCACGTTTTCATGCAGACAAGAAGGAAATAGTCTGAACATGTTCTGGATCTGTTTCGGGCCATCTGGAAGTTACACAAACGATAAGCCACAACGTCGATTTGAATGATATATGGTTTGGCATGTTGAATACTCTTGAAATTTGAGTGCGACAATTTAATCTGAATGTAAGATAAAGAGTTTTTGGCGGGAAATGAAGTGAGAATCATATGACTAAGATAAACGATTGTTGTTAAATTTCTTTGTGAAGTTTGTACTGAAATTTTTCGATCGCTAGTTTCCCAAAGTAATGACGCCTTGTCGTTTAACCTCTAGGGAAACAGACATAGATCAAGTTCTGATGAAAGCACAGCACATGTGCTTAGCAAAAGGATTAAATATGCAAAAAACACGAGCACAGGATTGGTGCAGGCTGTTACAACGTCTAGTCAAGATTTAGTTGACAAAGATGTGAAGACGAAAACAGGTATTACTTCACCGACCACTTTGAATTTGAGTCAAAGCGAACCTAACGCCACAATATTTGAGGATATTTCCAAAACAATAAGAAGGCCTAATAATACAGAAGAGACAGAAAATAAAGACCCAAACAATTATTCAGCAACGATCATGCCCTCTGGATGTTCACCAATTCAAACTATTAGCGTTGAAAACCCCAAAGAACGTGGCGAAAAGGATAATTTTCAAATCGACATAACAGTAGGGAATACGATGGACATTAAAACGCAGGAAAAAAGTAAATCTCCAACGAAGAAATCATTGAGCGAAAACACTGAAAAAGAAATTTTGCAACCAAGCAAAAAAAAAATTAAACGAAAAGAGGATGACATCGATGCACAGTTTAAGCCACCATCTTGTGAATGCCAAGGTAAGTTTTACGAAAATTATTTTGTAGCATCAGGCATTGTTCGGCACGTGCTTTTCTCGTGAACATGACTGAATACTGGTTAACTTTTGCCAGAGAAAACCCCGAATTGCGGGTGCCTTGCGTCTCTTCCTGGTCTTAATTAACTACCAAGTATTACATGGTTAGCTGTTACCACGTTCATTAAGTCTGTGTTTGCGCGTGTAATCCGGAAAAACGGAGCTATGTTGAAGTTGTATTTGATTTGTTATTCGATTTTCATTAAGTTTACTTTCGGATCTGTAAAAATGAACAAATCGCGTGTAAGCGAAGGTTAATGGTACGGAAGGTCAGCCGAAACATGGCGTATAGTTTAGTTACTCCTGACAAAATGAACACGCGGCATGAAGAGAAGTGTTTCTATTACAAGGCGATTTGTTCTGAGACTCAATGTACGTGTCATCTCAGTTAGACGGCTCTCTCTCTCCATTCTTATTTAATGCTGGCTGTTGGGAGCCATTTAACTGTAACTATCCTTCAGTATTGCATTGATCCAAACGGAATGCTTAGACTGTATTGACAATTAAATATAAGCAGCCTTTTTCGTGATGATTAGTCAAATTAAATTAAAAACGATGCAGTCGCGCCTTCTGCTTTAATACGGTTCTTTATGCCATTCTGTTTTGTTCCTTGATATCTGTTTTGTCCGTCGTTTTGTTTGTCTGTTATTTGATGACCCTCCTTACAGATATGATCTTAGCATTTGCTCACAGACTAAGCCACATGATATTCAATTAAAGATCAGTCGGCCGAGGCAAATCGTCTCCCATACAAAGAATGCAGGCTAAGCTTATCATCGAGAGACAGGGTGTAAGGCACCGTAACGTCGACTTTTGCAGAGATCAAATGTAAATCAAAAGACGACACAGGAAGATGAAATGGACAGCAATAGGTAACAACAGGGTGCAAAAGTACATGTCTGTGAGGTATACATGTCGTAGAAGTAAATTACAAACCAATAATTACTTTGCTCAGAGTTAAAAGATTACAATGAAAAGTAGAGGACAGAGCATTGAAAAGCCCTGTGTCGTCATTTATATTTTCTTCAAGATTCACTGGTATTGGTGACGTAAAGTTATCGTCTTCAAACGTTTTACACCAAATAGCTTTGTATACATAAACAGTTTCAACTATCCACAGAAATATTTCAATCTTGTATTGTAGATCAACTTAAGGCGTAAAGGAGTAAAAATGCATGTACATGGATAAATTTGCATGTACATATACCGAATAAACATGCAAGTTATAACGTATACTTGAGTAGTTATGGAAGTTAGTTTTCCACTTCAGTAGCCCCAATTTCATTATGTTCAATGCTTCGCTAGGTCACAAATCCGAAGTCACAGAAAGTACAAAGCTATCTTTACTAGCAGTGTTATCATAAAGCTTAGTGGATAATTTTCGATGCGTACAGTATAGATATATAACAACAACGAGATGAAACATCGTCCGTTGAATAAATATTTTGAAAAGACGTGATCAGTTTGATATCAATCCAATTGTGCACGTGTATCTACGCCCTTGCAGGTTGATATTGCAGTATAAACAATACACATGTTATGGCGGGAACAATAGTGGTAAAAGCACAATGAACTAGAGTAAAGTATGACTTCTTTCTAGCATCCATATTATGATTTTCAGATATAGCGACTGAATGAACAATACATTGTATGAAGATAGCTACGACTTGGTGAAACTCAGGGTATGACACGTACAATTGATATGGTCTACCCAGTTGTTTCCATATATCGTATTGGGTCACTTTTAATGAAATCATACAAGGGTTAACTGAAGTTAATGTCCACGCAAGCGTATGGCCATATTACTTTTAACGCTTCAATGAGCTTTATGAAACCCCTCCAAAATGTTATCAAAAATAAACCGATGATTACTTAGTAATAAGTATTTGCATCTGCGCATTTGAGACTATATTTTTGCCGAAGGAACTATGATTTACGTCAGAAGTTTACAGAAAATGCTTGTTAGTTCTGTAAAGTATTTCAATGTACTTGACTTGGTATTTATAGCAAAAAAGGCATTTGTTTCCACAACATGAACAGTAAATCCTGCTAGTCTTTTCTTCGTATATTGAACACAATTTATATGTAAACATGAAAGAAACTAGATTTATAGTTGAAGGTGAAAGTCTTGAAAGGCTTATCCGGGATATTTTGACGCAACTGTGTGTTGCACAGTCGAGAGCGGAAATCTCATCATTCTCGAGGTCACAGTCAGGTCGCTTTTTTCTCGTTTTTTGCAAAGTTTTTATTGACTCTAGGCATTTGGATATCGATTCTTTTTTGTGTCAAATGTGACCTACCACGATGATAGGCAATGTCCTTCTTCACACGACCTGACATAAAACAACATGTAACCCGGGGATCTTTTTTCCAGGGTCATCGTGAAATATCGAGGCTGTAAGTAGTCGCTACACTTAGACATAACATGCTCGTCCAAGCACACTCATAAGAAAGAGTTATAAGTTATAAAGAGCCCTTTTTCCGGAATTTCTTCTTCAATTATAGTCACACGCACTTAAAAATTATACAAGCATTTGTAACTATGAGAGCAGCCATAAACACTGGTCAGCCTTCTCTTCTTTTACCTAGTTTACCCTCGTGTTTCTTCTCCCGAAAACTGACAAGCTGAAAGCATTAAAAGATACGCTAGTCAGTAGCCGTTTTTATGTATACAGCAAGCAACAGAAATGTAATAGTTTGCAGTTGGAATGCCTTCTATATTCTCATCTTGTTTTCTTGTTTTGTTCCACCTCTCTTTAATTTCACTATGCCGTGGCGTTATTGACAAGAATCAATGCAAATTAAAGTCTGCAACATAGTTTAGTTTTGCAATATTTTAAAAGCTCTTTTTGCCAGTTAAGGTAGAATACATATTTCAGCTGCCATCGAAGGCTAGGAGTAAGAGGACTGTTGTGATCAAGGCCGTACACAGGAGATTTTCGGGGGGGAGGGGGGGGGAGTTGAGGGAAATTTTGTTCGACCCTCGTCTTTACATCACCAGAAAACACCTTTTTATACGCGAAAAAACTGATTAGGTGACATCTTCCGGCATATGCTAAGTTGTGAGATAGTTCTTTATGACTTCAGAAGTCCTTATCAAAAGCCTTAAAGGTAATTGAAAAGTTCTAGGGGGGCAACTGTCCCCGCTGCCCCTCCGCTAAGTACGGCATTGGCTGTGATCTAATGTTCTTTCGTTGTTTTCCTCCCAACCACCCTGATGTCATAAAGTGTAACGTATATGTTTACCCAACACTCAATAACCTTATCATGCGTATTAAAATTTGATCACTTATTGATCGATATCCAGGGACCGAAAGTTAGCAATTTTGCCTAACTGCGTTTTTAGTTTCAACTTTCGAATGTGTCGGTAGCTTTGGCGAATTTGCGCTACTCATTACATTTGTCGTTTTGAAGCTTACCTTTAACAGTACTGCTACTACACATTTGGCTCGCTTACTTGTCATGGCTGTTAACCCTATGGTGTCTTTTCATAAGAATATCCTTTCCTTTGTCGAACATTTATTTATGTTTGAGCAGGTGTTAAAACTGAAATTCGGTGCCATAGGAGCTCGAATAAATTAGAATTATTTCACCTCTAGTAAATCGAGTAACATGATTTATGACGAAGGACTGAAGGCTTTGTTAGTTTTAGTGCAAAGCGAAATGTCTATCAACTGTATTTTTATTACGGTTTTGATAAGTTCTGCGCGTATGTCTGGAAACAGAGGACCTTGTTTGCTTTTAAGTACAGATTTGGTTCATGGGAATGAAAACAGATGTAGTCTTGACATTCCCTTGAAATTAATACCGTGTTATCCATGTGACTATTGAACACTATTTAGATATGCGTACCGGCAAGGGCATCTTGCAGATCGAGGGGTAAATAAATTTTGAACACTTTACTTCTGGCTAGTGACTGATCTAAAGTACAACATCTTGGCTGTTGTCCAAATAGCAAATGAACTTTGCAAAGTAGGGCGTCGATTGTCCGTAATCCTGAAGTCGATAATAAGCGCTGGACACATGTTTATTCTTTACTACTTCTTCCTAAGTCATCAATAGGGAAAAGTATAGTGTGATTAGTGTACAAACTTTAATTCAGGCAACGCATTTTTCTAGGTAAAGACCGATCTGTTACTACGGTGTTGTGTTTTCGACATTGTGATGACTTTAAGTTACAACTTAGATAACAGTTTCAATTTGATTTTTAAACAAACGAAATGGAGAAATTGTCTTCAAAAGAAATCAAGAGCAAAAAACATCACTTGTGGCAAAAAAGTTGACTTTGTAATTCCTCGTCACCAGGAGACAGATTTATAGTTTTGTTTCATTCTCATATAGCTGTCAACTGTATCGGAGTGACTGTGCAATGGCTTTGTGAGAAGCTGTATCCAGGCTATATGCAATTAACGTTTTGTGGTACAAAACTTGGACATCGCCTTGAAAATTTACGACATTGCGCTGAAAACTTAAAAGTTTTTTACCACAAAATTTTTCGTCTGACACTTCAGAGTGTGAAACGTCAGAAAGGAAAGTATATGTATATGGCAACCTATTTATACAAAACATGTAGCAAAACTAGCCAATCATTAACAAGAAAGGAAAAAAAAAGGAAATGAAGAAACAAAGCATTATTAGAAGATTCCAATGGAAAAAACCTCTTTCTGCCTACAGAGTACTGGTTTCGTTGTTTTAATGTAGACAGACTCTAATACACTTGGCTGAAAGGACGATCTAGCTGTGCCAATTATCCGAAAATTCTCGTCCTTATACATTTTGACGCATTCTAAATTTTCTAGTAAACGTTGGCCTATGGCAGAATCGCATGTTTTATCAGTCATTTTCGCTTTGCAAGCGCGAGATGGCTGTTCTCTAGAAGGAATGGATGCTTGGCATACAGTGGCTGGAATATGTTGTTTGATCCTGTCACCCAACCTTTGAGAAGTACGACCTACATACCGAGCTTCACATCCGCACAAACATTTATATACTACTAAGCATTTTTTGTGTGGTAGGTACACAATCCTAAGTATTGAGTGGCATGGACTTCCTAATCGTAAAAACAACTCTGTGACTGACAGCAGAGAAAAACGTACAAACGTAATACTGCATCATACAGTACTCATTAATGTCACAGAAGCTCAAAGATTTTGATAAGAAGGCATTGCATAAGTACAGTTAGTTTCGACTTTTCTTTTTGTTAGAATTTACTTCATTCACGCAAATCAGCACCCGGGCCTATTTGATGGCATTAGTAAAATTGCTACCGACAATCTAAACGGAGTCTGAAAACTCATTAACAAGAACTGAATTGCAGAAAATCACAACTATTTTAACATTACCTCATTGCCAGAACATACGCTTTAGAAGTATTTATGTAACGAAAGCAAAGATGTACCTTCATCTATCTAGCTGCTTTTGTGCAAACATGAACAGTTGTTGCCCTTAACATTACATTTACTGGTAAAATTACTAGTTTTGTCGCACGACGACAGTCTTGTTCAAAAATTCGCGTATGAATCGTTTTCTTTTTTCTTCAAGCGGGCCGTAACAGTTTTATGTTTTATTGCTTATCGCACGGTGCTACATTATTGTAAATCCACTGCTAATTTTGTTTTTAATATGGAGAATTATACAATTTACTAACCATTTAATTACCCCGAATCCATCTACGAGTACGCCTGCCGATGGAGACTTGGTGTTCATAGTTCGTGCCGTGTTCCTGTCTGCATTTTTTATAATTTGCGCTCGAGTCGTGAATTTTGGCAGAGAATGGCTATAAGATAATAGCATTTCAAGTAGGCACAAATAGACCCCAACATGATTAACATCATAACTTTACTTCTGTTCATTACATGAGACCACATTGTCTACTTCTACATGCGACCAGTGCAAACTGCGTTAAATGAATGCTTTGTAGGCACAAACCACATGCCGCTTGTAAGTGTATAAGACACCAAATAGCTTGAGTAGACGATCAGGGTTGCATGATTAAGAGTTTTTCGACCCTTCCTACTGAGCTAACGATGATTGTGACCACTGCAGGGTTGAACCAAGGTCTCATGACTGCAAATCTGACGCCTTTCCTGCTGACCTAAACAGCTCAGCTCGGAAGGTCGAAAGACTATTAGTCACACCACCCCGATCAAGCTATTTAGCTCAGTAGGAAAAGCGTCAGATTTGCAGTCGTAGGATTTGTGTTCAAAGCGTTGTTGGTCGCAATGATAATTTTACTTCTGATCATAGCTATAAGTTCAATATCTTTGTTGCGAAAAAGAACTTGGTACCAACCTTACATACGAAAAGTAGTGTTATTTGGCTTCAGGGTTCCTATTTTTTTAGATTCAAGACAATGGTTTTCATTTTCATCGCATAAAATTGTGGCAGATGGCCTAATTATCCTTTGTACTTCCATTTATCATAGTGTGGGGTAACCAAGGATTTCTAATTGCTATTATAAATGCCGCAAAGGACCCTAAAGTGCCGAGATCTGGTTGATCACGTCAATTAGTCGTGAGAGGAAAGCCGCGTATCGACAGGTAGCTTAAGTATTGTTAAAATACACAAATCTCTTGGTCATTCACACCGTGATGTCTACAACAACTAAATCTTTACGAAATTTTGATTTAGGATAATTGACGATAACTAGAACACGCATTTTACTTTCAAACTATCAACGGATAACGCCATAAAACTTCATACCATGAAAATGTAATCGAAAAATTGAAAGTCATGGTCAATCTCGTCGGCGAAAGCAGGCAGTAAATATGGCGGTACCTAATGAGTTCCTTTTTAGCAGTGTTTATGTTTGTTGTTCGAAATAGACACATAACTCGGCAGCCTACGCGAGATATCATGCCGTTCATTCGCGCGATATTATTGTTTACGTATCATCTTGTCCAGTTCTTTAAAATGTGAGCATAAGGACGGTTTTTTCTGACCATGAAAGTCTTTATTTGTACATTGATAGTGTGCCATCAACAAGGAAATCTTATTTCGTCCTCAATATATACATGAAACTGCTAATTCGCATTTGAAATTCAGCAGATTTGACGACCGAGATGGTTAATTTCACGACATTTCACAAAATGTTATGTTTATCTGGTGATCATGACCATGTAACTCAAAGATTTGTACAGCAGATTGCTTGGTTCCTTCTTCAAATGATGATGATGAAGTTTGCACTTTTCCTTTATTATATGTAAGTCGACAGGCTGGTCTTGTGTAAAGAATAGAAGCAATATTATAATTATGGTGACTTGAGCATCTGACACTTTGCTTACCGAGCTAAACAGAAATCAGTCACTATTAGCCCCTATTAGTATCCAATCACTATTAGGCCCCATTCACGCTGCTCCGTTGTCCATCGAAAACGAAGCAAAACTTGTCCGTTTTGGGCTTGCGTTCACACTGCTCTGATATGAAAACGGAGCTTTTTGGATATGATGATGAATACGGATACTTTTGAAAACCGTACGTATGTATTAAAAACACTCTATTTTCAGTGTGAACACCAATAACGGAGACATTTGAATACGCCAATAATTGAACAATTCAATCGTTGAATGAAGGCTTTGTTTCAAAGTGAGGCTATATGCAGCGTATTCATTTGAGAACGAGGTAGTTGAACAGGCTCTGTTTTTGGAGATTAGAAGGGACAGAAACGAATATGGAGCAGTGTGACGGTGGCCTTAGTCATTCGACTCCGATGAAGTTGTTTAGCTCAGTAGGAAAGGCGTTAGTTTGGTAATCGTAAGGCCCGGGTTTGACGCTTCGGTGGTCACACTAACGATTTACTTCTGTGCTTCTCACCTGTTTCAATTTAATCGTGTATACACCCAACAACTTACCACTAGTTTTTAATAAAGAGCTTCACTTCGTGATCTCATTTCAACTTTATCCAATGTTTCTTGTTGAAGCTTTTGATCAAATAACCAATTCCCTTCAGCTTACTCTCTGCCAAGATCAGATTTTTATTTAAGAGTGCATTTTTATTGCAATCCATAAAGTTTTACTATAATTTGTATTCTTCTTGCCTCATAAAGTTTAGAATTAATTTAGTCACACAGACATGCAGTACGTTGCATCCTCCAATTGATCATTCATGTCGTAGCGTCTGCCTTTGATCTCGCTAATTCGCATCCGAATACAGTCTTAACCAACAATCATCCCTAAAAATCCAACGCCGAGTCACGAGTGACAAGTAGCTTTGTACTGATTCCATATACTTGTGAAGTTTATAAACTCAAGTGTATGCACATGTGTAGTAAGAAGATAACCAAGGCTGGTCCAAAAAACAAACAAAAAAATCATGCAAATGAAAAGCAACATGTGCATGTCTTTGAAGAGTGGAAACTGAGTTAGTTGTGATTACTACATATTCAAATATCAAGCATCCATTTTAGAATCAGCGCTTTGATCATCACGTGGCGACAGAATTTATCTTTACTTACATTTTAGCCAAAATATTCTGGTCAGTGTTTGTGACAATTTACCGGCTGTATTATTATTGTTTTGATATTTGGAATGACTATAAAACCCGGGTTTTCTCTTTTTGCAAGTGGAGATGGTTTACGAGGTTGCTATTCACTTCTCTTTGTCTTCTCATAGGAGATATCGTAGACGAAGGACCTTACTATACCCAGCTTGGTGCTGCATCTTCCGTCTCAGCCTTGCGCATGACTCTGGAAAAACGGTAAGGGTTGCAAAGGTGATTTATCAACGCTCTAAGCTTGTACCATTTACCATAACTAAGTGTATTGGCCCTGTTTTGATCCACATCCACATCCAAGCTCTTTTATCCAAAGTTTTCAATAGAAACTGAAACTGATACGAACCAGACCATTTTTTAAATTTTGTCTATCCCACGCACAACGAATTACAATGAACTTATTTCACAAATACATGCATTATTTTGACATCATCGACTACATGTTTCGATTGCCTTCAGTCCTATCATCTAAATTGCAGATAAGCGGAAACAACGTAAGGCTGGCATTTTGTAATATTCTACAGCTCTGAGCTTGAATTTCCTTTTCTCTAAATGGATTTTGCGTAATACCAATTTTTTCATAGTTTTGAAGCCTCTAAAGAAGAGCTTAGGATTGAACTGGTCAGATACACCTCAAAAGAAGGGAAAAACAAACAGGGTTGCCCTATAGCAAAATGGGTGAGTAGTAGCTAACATTT
>JANTCA010031758.1:0-19648 GCA_024741275.1 Chironex yamaguchii | reverse complement strand
ACTTGTGAAATGTGTGATAATTCTTGTTAAAGTCAGAGGGAAAATCTCATCAAGGGATCAGTAACATCATCGATGTACTTGTGAAATGTGTGATAATTCTTGTTAAAATCGGGGGAAATCTCATCAAGGAATCAGTAACATCATCGATGTACCTGTGAAATGTGTGATAATTCTTGTTAAAGTCGGGGGGAAATCTCAGCAGGGGATCATTAACATATGTGTGTCTTGCCGTGATGATTTCCATTACTACTGATAATTGTCATAGAGCAGTTTTTGTTCGGATGTTGGGTGTTTGTACTAACTACTTTAGCTTTAAATTCGTCAAATCTTAAAGGTAGGTACAGGAGAGTTTACGGCTAGAAATATTTGGCCAAGCTTTGAAAAGCAGACTCCTCTTTTATATAGTGACTATTTGGCCAAGCTTTGAAAAGTAAACTCCTCTTTTGCATTGTCACTATTAGGCCAAGCTTTGAAAAGCACACTCCTCTTTCGTATAGTCACCATTTGGCCAAGCTTTGAAAATTAGACTCCTCTTTTGCATAGTCAATATTTGGCCAAGCTTTGAAAAGTAAACTCCTCCTTCGTATAGTCACTATTAGGCCAAGCTTTGAAAAGCACACTCCTCTTTCGTATAGTCACCATTTGGCCAAGCTTTGAAAAGAAGATCCTCTTATGTATTATCACTATTTGGCCAAGCTTTGAAAAGTTGACTCCTCTTTTGCAATGAAACTTTCCAATGGCTTGAAAATTCTACTTGTGAAAATAGATAAGATCCATTCCAGTCTCTCGTTGCCTCGTTTTACACTTCTACAAGGATGCCTCCTAAACCCAGGCACATCAAATATCATCTCTCTAAAAGTTACATAACTCAGTAAAGTCACACTCATAATGCCAGCCATAAATTTGATATGTTATCTCTCAAATGGCACACCTCGGTGATCTCAAACAGCATCTTTCATTATAGGGATCTATATATGAATGCATCTGACTCATTCAAAGTTAGGTCGCCCCATCTATTAACTTACATAAATGGATCAATCCTTTTGAAAATCTCAGTAAAGAACCCAAAACTCGAACTAACTTCTCATTTAACTGATATCTAGGCACCAGATTTCTGGATATTGAACAGACTAACATGAGTTTATTGGAAACCAGACAATATGAACCTAAAACATAAGCTAGTTGAATTTCTCTAAATAACTTTAAGCTGCCGTCGTTGCTGCCATAGCAGAAACTCCATTGTATTACTGATATGATATCTTAGGACCGTAGAATAAGACTTCACTCTTCCTTGTTGATATTTACAAAAATGATCTCACTCATACTCGTACCTCGCATTCTGTAAGTCTTGCAATGTACTAATTATTCACCACATTATCACTGAATTACACGCTGAGCAACCAGTGGGCATAATGATTCATTATTTCTCAATTTTGAAGTAACACTGTCTCAAATTGACAAAGCTGCAGACATTCCGAGTAATTTTTAGCAAACCTTGTGATTTTGACAAGATTTAAAAACCTTGAAATTAGCTAAAGATGTCGAATTTTGAAGTAAGACTCGCTTCTAAGATAAAATAAATATCATTGTTCCTACACAGACGGTAGTTACCAATGTATATAAGAGCAGAAACAATAACATTAACAACTGTTGTCATTGTAAAAAAGTTTTGATACACCTTCACAATGTTTAAAACGCCAAAAACTCCAACCCTCGAAGAAACAAAAGATTTATATTCGCTCATATGACAGTTTTAAGTTTCAGCACTCGCTTCACATTTTAAATTGTACCAAGTAGTCACTTACAAGCCAGTATACCAAGTCAGCTTCCATTTGTAATAAAGAGTTATGGAAGCTGGTTACATGGTTTTTGTTCCATACTTCATAATGTTCCATCCAGCTACATGATTGATATATCGAGACATTTATCATTTTCATTATGCTACAATACCTCATTGATGCATTGCCGTATGGTATTAAAAATCAATTTTACCTAAACACAATTTCTCGTTCGTGACTTCAAATTATATTACCACATCTGAGGAGACTTTTCCGACCGTAAAATTGCAAAGGAATATACAGTGCGTCGTAATGAAAACAGAAGCTATATTTTATGAACCATTTTCCCCGCATTTTTGATAACAAAATGTTGAACACTGCAAAGGTCACCCATTTTCAGTACGTACTTATGGATCGATTGACAATGACTTTGAATGAACTCGATGTACTTGACGATAATTGATGTCAATCGGAAAACAGAAGCACAATTTTTAAATGTGTTTTAATTCTGGTGCTACAACTCCTGAGATCCTTCGTTGATGGAGGACAAATATGTGGAATACGTTGAGGAAACTGTCAGTCTCAATGTGGTTGACACAACTCTTGATTGGAAAAAGAAATTTCATTGCGTCAAAGGTTGAAGAATTAAATAAATATGTTTTCATTGCAAGTTGCTCCTGTCCTTTTGCACATATTGCTGCAAGTAATGCCAATGAAGCCTTTAGCGAATACACTGAACTGAATGTTGAAAATGTCACGGTATACTACTTGTTTGATAAAAGGGGCAAAAGGAAAGGGCTGTATACAAATATACAAATATACAATTTTAGAACCTGTACTAGTTTTTTTTAATTAAAATTACCAGTGTTTACGCATTTTGATTGTTGCCTTGGAAGGAGAGACCAAGACCTACTGCTCCAGAATGTATGAAGATCAGTGCATGGAACGCGAGATTATTCGACAAGACCGGTTAACTTACGCAAGGACAAATGAAATGTGAACGACTCAAAAATTGATCCCATTGTGGTCGACTGAGGTGAAGTGGACTGGAACGGGGCTGGTGAGAATCAACGAATAGTTTTTTACTATTCAAGTGGGACAGAACACCAGTTAGGTGTAGAATTCTTGGTAGCGCTACACAAAAACAGATGCATAATGAAAGTGGTGCCAGTTACTGAAAGGATCATCTTGTGGGTGGAAGGCAAGCCAGTGTCAGTTAATGTGGTTCAGGTCGACATCCGACGTCGGGAGCAGAAGGCAAAATGATGCAGGCAGTAGATGGAATCCTGAAGAAAGAACGCCTGCTATGGAGGATTTTAACTCGAAAACTGGTGACAAGGTACACAACACCACCTGTGACCTTTTTGGCCAAAGTGGGAGTGATAATAGAGATAAACATCTGCTTAACTGGTTGCTTGACAACTTTTTGATTGCATTGAATACATGTTTTGAACATGGACACAAAGAAAAAATATTAAAAACTTCAGCTGTTGATGCGTCTGTTAGAGCCTTGAGAGGGCGGTGTTAATTGGAGGAAATATTGTATACATGTGTATCATCTGGAAGAGACTGCAAAAACATGATAGATTCAGAAAAATACAAAAAAGAGGCAGAAAGTGCTTTGATTCATGTTCATTAGTCAGTGCACCCTGCGGCTTTGAAGATTCATTAGTATGCGCAAAGATCAAGGGCAGATGGTGGATTTATAGGAAAACACAATATAGGAAGCCTTGTCAGCTTCTCTAGTTAAGGGCGGGAAACAAAGAGAAACCAAGGGTTTCTTTATAGTTTGTGGCATTCTTAAAAATATTTAAATATTTAATATTTACAGGGTGAAAATAGTAGAAGAAAATATAATTAAACAGGAGTAGGAAAAAACTCAGCACTTTTTAGAGTTGTGGGCATCAAAACTTGCCCCGGAAACGTTAACGAAAAAGGGATCCACAATCCAGGATTTCATTAGGATCATCCCCAAAATTTAATGGGGTGTCACTTGGATCAAGACTGATCGTCCGATTTTTGTCACGAGGATCTATCCGCAAGAGTTTGTGTAATCCTGCTGACAGAGAGACACACAAACAGACGGTGATCGGGATCACCACCATAAATTAAACATCTGTAAATTAGCCCATTCCTGACCTATCCTGAAAATACTTTTTCCCAAAGGAAGTGGGAACACAAGGGTGTGTGAGGTATAGGATGATCAGTGTCATTCATCAGTGACGGGTGAGAATGAAATCCTGAGAAAGTATAGAGGTACTTCTCGTCAGAGATAATATAAGTTTGGGGTTTGTTCCTGGGAAAGGAACTTCAGTGGCTATCATAGCAGTAAATCACACCATTAAGAAAATCACTACCAAATAAAATCAAGAACAATGGCTCCTGTTTATAGACTACATGAAAGTATTTGACTTAAAAATGTATTTCACAGGGTAATATAGCATATAGTACAAGCTTCTGGCAACCCAGTACATCTAATCTGCCTGTTGTACAACCTGTGCAGGTGGGCCAAGGCACTATACAAGTAAACAAAAACACACAAAGATCTTCTTTTGGAAAGGAGTGAGACAGGGATGGCTGGTGTCCCCAATACTTTTTATTGCTGTGGGAAGAAAAATATTATGAGACAGATGCAGGAGCAAACAAACTCTGTAGCAGTGTCCTTGATGGCTATATCCAAGACACCAGAAGCAGAAGTAGACCCTGGAGGCATTGGCTGGATGACATCAGGGAGTGGAGCAACAGATCACTGGCAGAATGCAGGTCAGCATACAACACAAGCAGTTGGAGATGCCTGGTGTGGCATTCCATGATCCCTAACCCTTATGGCTGAGGACGGAAATAAGCAAGGCAAGGCAATTGCAGGAGCATATGATGATTGAAACTGGATATGTCAATGGAGGGAGACATATCAGAAATATTAAATATGCAGATGATATAAGAATCTTAGCCGGCAACAAGGAAGACTTGAGTACATTTGCAAAACTGTTAAACGAAGAAAGCCTTGGGTGTGGAATGGAAATGAACTATCCAAAACAAATAAATCTCCTACATGGAGTTCCATATTATCTAAGAGATTGTTTGTTTGAAAAAGCAATGATTCATGCAATTCAATTTCTGTGTTTGACTTAGCACAATGCATTGCACTAAGACATGTTTTGCTATACGAAACTGGCCATCCTGGGCTGTGCTATTATTCTACGATGCAAATTTGTGCACTTTTAATATACTTTCTTAAGCAACAGCCTGTAGTTTAGAGCAATTGGAGGTTCTTTTCCATGGGAGCTTTATTGTTTGCAACAGCCAAATTGACAACAACTTCATATCAATTCTGGATGCCCATTCTACCTGTTGCTTAAATAACTGAATTTTATAGGCAATATTCAATAACCAGTTTATCTATACTTTTTAACTATTGCAATTATCAATTCTATTACAATGATGTCTTTTCAAGTACTCAACTTTTTTATCAATGATTGGATAAAAATAAATCAGCCTCCCGTTTGCAAACTAAATGTCAAAGTCAAAAATGTACAACTAAAACTTTGGTTTGTGAAAAGTTTTGTTGTGGATATAATAATGGCCGGCCACTTAATATTGAGGATACCAGTCTATTCACATGGCTACCAACCATGACTCTCAGATGCCTGCACATGTACATTTACAATAACTCATCTGAGCATTGTCTGCAGAGCCAACCTGCAGTTTCTACTGTACATTAGCGCATGCAGAACTAATTTGCAGTTCTTGAGCATGAGTGACTAAACCAGTGTAAAATATTGGCTGAACAATATTGGACATCCATGATTTCAACTACAATGTTTTTGTAGTATTGTGTTAGCTCAGCCATCTGACGGCTTCTAACAGTTTTGTCATACCCAATTTCCCTCACACCGGTTGGGTTGACCAGTGGCATTTAATTTTTAGGCATTTGCCAAAGGTTTCTTGAGACGGATTTGATACCAGACCCTCGTGATCAGAGTAAAAGCACTCTAACCACTCAACTACTTGCTCTGGATGATGGATAATGATGGATACCACAATAATTGTCAAATTATGTAAGACGTCCTCTGAAATCTAAAAAAACGTGATTTAAACTTTTGCTATTCAGTGCAAGCGTGGTCTTTCATCCATCCCCTGAACTTCAACAAACAAACAGCAATTGTTAATTATATGCTTGTGTGACAGATTAAACAAAATTTTGTCTGAAGATACTGTGACAATGTGTGCTACACAACTAAAAGCACCACGAACCATGATTTATGCAAAGGACCAATAAACATAGACCTAAAAGCCAAACCTCAAAACATGACAATTGCTTTCACCATACAAAATTTGACAGGGTGGTCCTGTGTAAAGAACAGAAATTACGGTATGAGTATGACCAATGAGGCATCGAATCTGGGTCTCAATTTGGTTTAAAGAACATCCGCAAATGTGGCTCATTTTTCCTTGAGTAATATACAGACACCTACTTAGTTGTACAACACCAGGCTTTCATGGGACGATTGTTGCAGGAGTGCTAACTAACATCAAGCCAACCAGGTGTGTGAAGGCCTGTGGTGGCACGTAGCAACAACCTCAATTTTTAATTAATCAGAGCATGAAAATTGCGCACACCTGGGAAGCCACAGGTAAATGACACAATGCACATGCAATAGCATGCCTTTCCCAATGAAGTCTGAACACTATCAAAAACCACAAATGTATAACAAATAAAAGTCTTTTAGACCAGCAAAGTTGCAGTATCCTATGCCATGATTTGATACCAGAGCAGCCCTAACAGATATTATTTACTTACCAATGTGTGTACCAAATAGCGAGTACCACTATTCTTTTCAGTGGTGCAAGCTTCAAAACTGAAATTTTTATTAATGAAAGAATGGAACAAAGAACATGTACAGGTGCATATGGGGCAACCTTCCAAAAAAGATACCAAAAACTCCAAGGAGGGCTGGGATACATAAAGTATCAGCTGAAAACAAAGCTGTCAAATGTTTGTAAAGCAACTGCATGACAACTGAAACTTTCTGCACTTCATAAAAATTCAAACAAATCTTCCCATGCAGAGGTTGTCAAGATTCTTCCCACCTTTGTATTGAGGAAATATTTGCAACTATGAGGGCAAGGGCTGATTGTGCAATAGTTGTTCAAGTTTTATGTCATTATGTTAGCATAATATTAAAACTTACGTTAGTAGACCCACAGCACTATGTTATCTTTTAACCTTCCGTGTTTCATTGAAACTCTCAGCTAGATTACCATACTTTCTTTAGCTGTTGCTCTTTCTGCTTGGCTACTTACACATACACATGTACATATAATGACTTTATAAAATACTGATGACACATTGCAGCTGTTCAAATCACAATGGACAAAATAGGAGTTTAAAATCTTTGCCTTCACACAAAAAAATATCATGTGGTTCATGATCAAGCTTCCATCAGCAAGCTCCAAAAGGAAAAAAACAGATTGCATTTTGTACCATTTTACATACAAGATGATGCACTAATAAACCACAAATTTAAAGTTAACTATTTTTTGTTGTACAAAACTTGAAAATCACATTGAAAATAAAAACAAATTTTCAAGGTGATTTACAAATTTAAGTCGTTTTGCAGTGATAAGAGATCTAACTAAAAGGAATCTGAAAGCATGAACCTCCAACAAGCCAGTATTATTATTCAAAAAGAGGGGGTCTTTTTCCCCAAAATGATTTCCCAGCTTGTTGCTAACAGGGCCTTGGAGTCTGCTTGTGTAAAGAATTGATATAATTGATATTCTTGCCTTTGAAGGTGCAAAATGCTATTTTGAGTGGTATTTTGCTTGTTGAACCCTATGTGATAAGAGTATAAGAGGATCTCTTTGTCTTCTTGTTGGATTGTCTTTCAGTAGCAATAAGAAGGCCTCATTCCTGGATCCAGAGAGTGATTTGCATCACCATCAAGAAGAACCATCTTTAAGTTAGCCCATTTTTGACTTATCCTGGAAATTTTGTCAAAATCCATCCATAAATTTTTGAGTTGTTTTGCAAACAAACAGAAAAACAAACAAATTTCACCAAAAACATAACCTCCTTGGGGAAGTAAAAATGTAATCAATAGAAGTTTCAACTACTTGTGATTGACGTAGACAAGCGGAAAGTAACACCCAAAAAGTTGCATTACAAAGGAAACATGACAATTTAAATTCATGAACATTAGATATAAAAACAAATGTTGCAGCCAAGGTGATATCTTAGTAACAGTGTTTACCAAAAGGACATTTCCTTTTTAAATCCCTAGTATCAATGATATCAATAACCCAAATAAGGAGTTCAAAAAATACAAAGATGTTACACTATCAAGGGAAAATAATGTTATGTCTGCTATTGAAAACAATTTTTGAATAAAATTATCCATACAATACACGAGAGGTTGAGACATCAGTTTTGTGTCATAATTTAACAAAATGTTGTCACATAAATATAATTTATCAATCTAAGCATACTGTTGTGAAGTACAGCAAATGTAAGACACATTATCTACTTAAGGTATCACTAATGACACTAAGCAGTAGATTAGTAGCATATATGGTGCATATTAGCTAACAAGCAGGTGGTTAACTGAAATATGACAATTTAACAAACTTGTAAGCACTGGGCCTTGCACTGGAAACATATTAGCACGGTGCTATCCTGTCTGCAAATTGTTCATCAGACTAGCTGTCGATATGTAAGATATAAAATATGACATGTACTAAGAAGCAATCTTTGAATAACCGTACCACCTGAATATAGAAACATATGTCAAGACATGTCTTTAAATGCCTAGCTTATATTGCTCTTTGGCATTTGTTGCACCACAACTGTGCTTGCCAGATCCAGCTAGAAGCACCAACATCATCTTTTGCAGAAAAGAACCAAAACAGAAATTTCAGAAACTTTGTGTTCCCATGTCACTACACTCATTTTTACACTGACATTTTTACAAGAACACAAGATTAGACTTTGGGCACAAAAAATCAGACTAGGAACAGGATGAGTCTGGCCTTTTTAGGTTCAAGAAAAATAATTCTAAGACAATCTGTCAGACCATATAAAACAAGCAAATGCAGGCACACGGGCATCTACGAGAGAAGTAAGCAAAATCTTGGTGACAATCTAATTTCTACAGTTATTGATTTCCACGATTTCAATGGGAGACAACCCTTCTTATACTAAACCATCTATATAATAACATTTTGTTCTTCCCAAGTTGATTCATCATGTCCTGTTTCAAATTTGTGAGTTGAGTTCTTTACTGGTGGCTTTCTTTTTGCTAATCAAGCACACAAATCATAGCAAAAGCAAGTTTGTAAAGGATTATAAAACTAAGAAAAACTTATGAACATTTGATCTTGAAAATGGGGGAGAATGTAATAATAGCAAGGCTCCATCAAAATTTACTGGTTCTTATAATACGAGTGTAGCGCGATCTTACTCTTCAAATTACCGAAGTAACTGTAAAAGTAGAGGCTTTTTCCACTTGATATAGAACATGAGGTCGGATTCTCCTTCTAGAATGTAACGATATACACGATGGCAGTGACCACACAGACCTAGGAAGCACCTCCAAACAGGCCTCTCTAAATTTGGAAATTCGAAATCCATAAACAATTGGATTCAATGGAGAATCTAGATATATAAGCCAGATCAAAATAGCTCTTATATCGGCAGATATACTGTTCTTTTTGCTTTTGGTAATCGACCATAATCCGACAACTACTGATGGGAATACACAAACAACAAACACAGAAGATAAAATGAAGATTGTCGTAAACGTTCTTGTCTTATAACTATAATCAATGAACATCCTTCCTCGACGATGCATCGCTGTTGGATTCACTGGCGGATGATTCTGTACACGAAAGCAATTCCTTCTCACGGTACGAAATATGAGACCGTATGCAATACTCATGCAACTTATAGGTAACAGTGCCGAGACGATCGTTTGAAGGAATAAATAAATCTTACTGGCATGATTTTGTCTCTCTGATTCAAACAAGCACTGTACCATGCCGGTATGGTAGGAGTATTCTCCCCAGCCGATGGCAGGCATGGTGGCAAGGAATACTGCAAATATCCAAGTCAATCCTGTGATCACTTTCGCCTTGGATGGGTTCAAATTGTCTTTCCTCCTCACGATTATGAAATAACGATCAATGGAAATAACCAGGAGGACTAGCATTTTTTCTGTCAACAAGGAGTAGAAAACTAACGCGTTAACTTGACAAACAACATTTCCGAAAGGCCAGCGTCTGTACGAAAGAACAACTATGGTGAGGGGCATACACAAGAGTGCTGTTAATAGATCAGTTAACGCCAGATTAGCAAGTAAGAGATTTATAGCTGATCTCATAGCAGGTCTCTGATACACAATATGGCAAACCATAAAATTACCGAAAAGACTAACCGCGACCATCACAGTCATCGTAATTATAAATACTATTCTCACTCCTTGTGTAGGAAAGGTATCCGAGTAAACAGTAGGGCTTCTCCGTGGACTGGTGGATGAGACTGTATAATGAAAGCTCCATGTTGAATTATAAATCGGTGTACTGATCGTCGTCATTGATGATATTTGATGTTGTTTGAAAATAAAACAAGCTTTCCACTGAGTTCACGAGTTCCACCTATTTTACATCGGCATGATCACAAGGCCATGCATGACCACTCATGATCGGCTATTAGCTAAGACCGACTAAAAAGTCCTTGACACGAAAATAAAAAAGCCACTTTATCCATTTAACACTGTTAAAATTTGCGACAAGCAAAACGATACTGCCCTTTCAATTGTCTCAAGTCAGTTTGTTGGCTCGAACAAGCTCGTCATAGGTCTACTACAAGACCATAAATTGACTCGGAAATTCTGAGCATAGTTGATTCCACTTCCAGTTGATCAAAATCAACGTGCCAACATAGATGTACCACGGAGTGTTAGATACAATATGCAAAGTCTACACATCACAAAGTGCACAGGATACGAGTTCCAAGTATTGTTGACAACCAAAGCGTAAGTTTCGTCGCTAGGTTTAGACAACCAATGCAGTTCAAACTTCATCCATAAGCAAATTTAAGTGTTGCTGAAACCCTTAACTTGTCCAAGAAATAACAACAAGGCAATGAAATGTTTATATAATTGAAGCTAAGCTATTTTCATTATACCAGGCGGATAAAATCCTACCAAGCCCACTTCAAATGGCGTAAAGTGAAGAAACAGGCCAGGCATCTGTGACCACAACCAATCACGATTAGTACGAGCAGGTGCGGCTTTCCATTCAGATTGTCATTAATTACCTGCCGTCGAAAAAACAATAACTAAAGGTAGAACATGGTCAAAGAGTAATCAAAGTTGACCTTTTTCAAAAGCGTCTGGAAGGTAAGAAGACAGGCATCTTCTCTCCAACAATTTTATACAACATCATTGATGTCCCCCCACCCCTGCCCATACTGTCGGTAAGAAGATTGATGCCATTGACGGCCGCATGTCCTATAACTGCGTGTCAAAATGCTTTGCTTTTTTTTCATGTAAAGTATTCACGTAATGGCTCTTATGTCTTCCAATTCAATGTTCTATGGATCTTGGTATAGTGTAAGGGCATTGTGAATCGGGAGCATTTGATAAATGTTAAAACTGGGAGTGAAATTGTATACAGTATAACTTTGGGATGTTATGATTTTTTGCTTATTGCTGCACTGCAATCTAAAACAAGGCTAAATATATATGTATGAACGTATGTGTGTATATGTAAGATCAGGCCCGTCGAGAGCCTGGTCAGCGGGCCCTGGAGCTATAAATAACACGGACCATTTTTGTTTAAAAATTTTAAGACCTAGAAGAAATCAAGCAACTACAGAAATTATTTTGCATAAGAATAGTCAGTAACAACATAAATCTAAAAATATACAAAGCTGATAAAAGACTAGAATCAAACACCAAACAATAGAATATGCTTGGAGAACAAACAAGTCCTGAAAATATTTCTGAAATGACTGTTGAGCAAGCGTCTTGATTCAAATTGTCCAGCATAAGCAAAGCTTTTCGCGGGCTCTTGTTGATGCCAGGGCCCCGGAAATCTACCCTGACTTTCCCCTCGACGTTATTACGTACGATCGTTTGTAAAAATGAAGCTTTCGTACATGGATAACACGACTCCTCACGGTAAACCGCCCAGAAAATAGAACCGCGTTAAAATCCAAAAGTGATTTAAATACAATTTCTCTGATTCAGTATTTGCCATATGGGCTATTATTGCACAGAAGCTGACCTGGAGTAGTGTCAAGTGGAGGATCAACACAGTAACACAGTCAGTACTCTGAACACCTGCAAGGATGTTATAAAAACACCACCTTGGCGCAACTGTTTTCATAGTTTGGTTAAGGAAGGAAATGCCCCACGTCCTAGCCTCTAAAAGGACCCTTTGCAACATTTATTACAAGCAGACTTGCACTACAAATGTCACATTGAAGAAAATCATTACATAAAGTTTTCATACGGCTATTGAATGCAACAAAAGGGGCACCTGGGGACAAATCACCGAACCCATCCATCATCTTTGGCCCCAAAGGAGTTCTCAAGAATTTGCAACATTGAGTGGAACAACAATATGTGCGACCGTTGAACTGCACTTTTTTTTGACCAAGTGATTGTGAGGGGACTGGTAGCTAGTTGTCTAATAAGCACGTATGAACTTACAAACTGTCCAGGCGTTGGCTAGTTTTGCTGTCAACGTATGAAATTGTATCTCTTCAAAAATAAAATTCCGAGTCCAGTTTTAGACCTAGAGAAAACAGAGATTTTTATTTCTAAACTTCACCAATATGTGGAGCATCCCTGAGATGATGGGCATTACTAACGTTGTAAACTGGTGTAGCTGGGGTGTTGCACAGCAAATATAATATTAACTTTATAATTAACCTTATAGGAAGAGTAGAAAGTTCTCAAAAACCGCCAAAGCACCTTAGACATTTAACACTAACTTAGGCTATTGGTACATCTACTCGTTTAAATCCAGATTTAGCACTGAAGACTGACATCTATTTCCCAAGTTTAAACCTGCCTGTTTTCACAACGGAATGGGGAACTTTGAGCGATAATGTATAGGCCTCGGTGCCCATGTCCAAAAGTGAGAACTTTCGAAGTTCGGAGAATTTCAAAACATGACATCATTATATCAGTTAGCTGATAATAGATTAATCTACGAAATCCTTTGCAGACAGTATTGGTGAGCTTTGATTGTCTAATTATTACAAAAATGCGCGTGTAGAGTTGCACCTGCCATGAAGCATACGGTTGCATTCACAGATTGTTGCCAACTGCTGTCACTTGGTCTACAACTACTGTATTATGTGAAAGGAGTCTATCAAATATGAAATCAGTCGAAACATTTGTGTTTGCTTTATCATTGATCTATAGTTCATATCCGGATGTACAGCCAGGTTTATAAAATGATGTGAGATTTGTTAATAAGTATAAATATTCTTTGGCTGCTTTTGACTGTTGGAAATTAGCTATTGTGTCACTGAATCGCAAGTCAGTGAGATGTATTTTTTTCGGTTTTTGTTAATTTCGAAGTTGATTCGCTTGATATTTAACAATATTGACCGCCATTGGGAGTAGTCGCATAGAAAACTAGGTGGGTGCTTTTCAGGGTGTCTATATCTTACCAACTTGTCTCTATGGGCTTATAACAGTTCCTGGCAATCTTTTGCATTTTTGTACGAATCTCGTGGATAAACCTTCTAGAAAAGCTGGAGGTCTCGGACTCCTTCGTGTCTCCGGTGGATATGCCTCTACTGAGGATTCTTGAATGTGGCTAAATGTTTACATGTTTAGTAGCTTTAATTTGGACAGCCTCGTAATTGTACCTGTTTAAAATGTTATATTATGTCAGCTTTGTTAAATTTCATAAACATGTATGGACATATAAATGGAATGTCTACTCTTTAAAGTTATTATTTTCTACTATCAATTGGTGCACACAAGAAGCAATAGCATACCAAAAGTAATGTTCACTAACTAAATCATTGGTGTTATCAAATGTAGGCTTATTTTATAACCTAACTTTTAAATTTTCCAACACTGTAATAAGAATGTGTTGCATTAAGTATAAATAAACTAAAAAGCCCTATGATTTATTGAACCATGAATACAAATTCTATAGTTTCCTCAGAAAGTTATGTATACAACTGTAACCACCTGCAGAATACACTAAACTACATTTGTAGTTGATCTTGTAACAATGTGATAAAGGCATTTTGAACCATTGCAGATCCCAAAAATTTTGCCCTGCGAAAAGCATTTTTGCTACTATGACAAGCACTGCTTGAAAGCTTTCTTGGTGAGGGGAAGGCAGATTGACATTCTCTGAAAATGACGCAAGACTAGTTAGGTTATTGATCGTCTTGTTTTCAGTTGTAGATGGCTGGCAAAGTTGCTGAACTAGGCTTTTGAGATTCTTTTGCCGATAGTTGCTTTTTCCGGGGGAGCATCTCGCCTCCACACATCTCTTCGCGACCACCCAAGTTTTAGGAGCTGCAAACCGTCAATCGATGAATTTTGTTCCTTTTACATGGGTCTTTTACTTCTCTGGATAAATGTAAGATCGAATAATGTAAGTTTAACGAATCTTAAAAACCTAAATGAAGTTTTAATTCTTTTGTGTTAAAGTAATAATATAGGTTCTTAGTACATTTTCACTTTAAGCTTTTCTGTGTCAAGCTGTTAAATTATGTCAATTACGGCAGGAGAATTTGACCTGAAAAGTACTTAAGCAGACGCAAAAATGTTTTATCAATCAAAATGACATGGTAAGAGCTAAACGGAGTTACTAGATACCACGCTATCATAAGTAATTTAATCACAATATGAATTGCATCACTATTCAATTATGTAAGTGATGTAATCCAGTAAAATTCAGGATTCATGGAAATGAAACTGCTGATTGGTCGTTGAAGATTTAATCTTCTTACATGCTATAAAAAGACATTGTAAATCACCTTGCAAATTTGCTATATTGCGCTAAAAACATCCTTGTAAGCTTTTGTTGTCAGTCGCTCTTCAGAGTATAGATTGTCCGAATAGAAAGTAAAGATATACTGCAACCTTTTTATGAGAAACATAACGTACGTTTTGTACCACAAAAAGACCATTGTACGTTGTCTGAGTCAAGGAGGTTTGATCCTAAAAGCTATTGGAGACAAAAGACCTACAACCATCAACATTTTAGGTCATAATTTATTAACATTTGTAAAAAAACGCTACAATCAGGAAAGTGATGTTACTACCACCTCCTTGGCTCTTCTTACTGCATAATTCCGAAAAGACTTTTTGTGTAGAGAACTTAAATTTTCGGTTAATTTTATTAGTTTTATTGTTCCAGAGAAAAATGTAAATTTGAATTTAACTTTAGCAGGTGCAGTAATCAACAACAGATGTAAAATCGTTTAGATGTGGACAATTGAAGTATATTTTGTTTTTTTCCCCTGGATAGAACAAAATCTTTTGACTACCGAATGCTTTTATCGTGGAATAACAACTTTGGCCTGTACAAGTAATGCTCATGGTTTACAGCAACTTGTTTGAAACCTGACTATTTCAACGATTCATACGTTCCAAGTGTACTGAGTCAGTTTGGCGTTAATTGGTAACTGTGTCTTGCGAAATCAAGACGGTTGTGTTACACCATCAATCTTATGGTATCTACTGTACTCCAAGATGGTTTAACGGCAGAAAAATTGTCAAAAAATCATAAAACTATTGAAAATTTGACTTGGCTGTTTCTAGTTTTATAAAATACTCCCGTCTAAACGTCACGTGATCATTGGTCCATTGACATTAAGTGTAACCCTTGGGAACGTCGACAAGAACAAGGTTTTGTCGGTTGAAATTTAGCATATCTCAGAACACCGTCAGCTGGCTCCAAAACACGTACCCACCTGCGTTATCACATCAAAATCGTTGATTACTGAGACCTGGTGATTTTGTGATAACGTGCGCTTGATGCCTGGTAATTTTAGGTAGGCCATACTACGTTGCAAATTCAGTTGTTATCATCCACTCCTGGCCGAAGGCATGCCGTGAAATCCGGTATCTTCTTAACTGGCTTGTGCTATGTTTGCTTGGAAAGGAACCTGGAATTCTTCCACAGTGGAAGGTTGCGACTGTGTAACATCGTCATCATCAGGTCGTGCTACTTACATTAGATCTCATGACATCCTCCCGTCATCCAATCCTGTCCATCAACATATCTGGTAGTTGAATAGGAATAATCTCTTGGTCGACAATCTGAATGGCCTACCGACACTGGATGTTCCATGCACTGGCTTCCACAACAGAAAATCGCTAACAAGCTCCTTCCTAACTCTGAACATGAAGCTGTTGAAATCTCGTTCACCATGCCTATCAATAATCACCCTCTACAGTTTTCCTATTTTTTATGTCTTCTGTTGTGTTCACTTACTTGTACGATTACCAAACTAAGGTCAAAATATCAATTCACAAATCCATAGAAAATAGCAAACCACACAAGGCGTGAAAAAAATCGCTCACACTTCCAGTGTTACTGTCAAAGCACTCCATTTTTATCACTCGTGTCGTCCTCTACGGTTACAAACCCTCACCGTTCCGCAACTGAACGTGGAATCTATAGTGTTTTCCTAATATTCTAGCTGCCGAAAGGAGTTCTATCAGGAATCGACTCGGAGCTCAAGCATCTCAAATAACCTCTTTCAACCTCAGTGTTGCCACCGTTTCCCAAACCCCCGAACCCATAAATATCGCCATCACATCTTCGACTGGACCTAACCTTGCACCTTAAAAGATTGCTATTTAAACAAACAAAAAGTCAAAGACCAAATAAAATTTGGAATTCAAATTTTTATTTCTGCCGTTACGTCTGATGGTCTTTGATCTTTCAACTTACTGAGTAAACTAACGACCGGTTGATCATTATTAAAAAGCAAATATTTTCACTCCAACTTATTAGCAATTTATTCACCTGCAGATATCTGTTTAAACTTTTAAGAAATAAAGCTTGTTTATATGTTAACCGCTACGCAGGAAGTCTTAGTATAAAATTGGAGCACACAAATACGATGACAAATTTCGTCCAAAAAGTACATTCTTAAAAAATTTCAGTAACGTTGCTACCAATTAGCAAATTTCTTATCTATCTATACAATATTCGAGGTTAGTTCGGATTTTACCACCTAAGAAACATTCTTACGCCGGTAACAGTCGATCTTTTGACTTTTTCAATCGGCGGCGTTTTGACAGTGTCTTAATGTCTACAAACATTTCAAGCATTCCTTTAGGTCACCTGTCTTTAGTAAATGTTTAATAGCGGCATTCAAGTTCTCATCTGTCCAACAAAATTTTTCCCATATCATTTTAGGCTAAATGGTATTAATGTAGGGCAATAGATTCCTCTTGTGTCATATGCAATGACATAACATTCGTTTAGTAATATGAGACTATATTTTTTGCCTTTTTACGTCATTTTTTTCCTTGATGGGCTTTGACGGTGCCTCACCTTGTAAGGACTGTGTTGTGGCACGAGGCATTTAATGTCGAATGCACATCCAGACACCACCCATAGCTGGGTTCGAACCTCGACCTTCGGATACAAATTCGACGCTTCTAGCCACTACGCCACCGCTGTCCCATCGTAAGACCACGTTGTCCTCTTAAATTCTATATGGTTTTCTTTTCATCAGCATAACAGGCAATGGCATTAGCGTCAGTTGTAGAAGCATATATATTGCGCGTATAAAAGTGTGTCAACACCAGTAGAACCGAAAAGTCCTGTCGTAGAGACCCAGCAATACCACAATGAAGTTGAGGGGAGGGGACCAAAAATGGCATAGTTCCTCCTGAAAACTTCTGATGCCGAGAGAAAACTAATACTCAGAGAAATATTAAGTAACGTTGAGCAGACAGGAATAAACTTGATATCAGTTTTGTTTTCTACTTGCAAGTGATTTAACATTTCAATGTTATTCCTGAACATTTTGTAATGAACCTGAGGACAAAAATGGAATATTTCCTGTAGATTACAAATCATTCCATCTACTATTTTGCCCAAATGATGCTTAAGATTGTTTATGGTCGATATCTCTGATCTAACAAATGATATCTCTATCGTCATCTACGAAATCAAACAGCATGAATTAGAGCCTATTGTCCACCACGGAAACGCCTTCATTAATAATTATTGTAGAGGCTTGGCCAGATGGTAGCTTATTGGTTTCCAATTGACAATGTGGCCTCTGTCATCTGAGGTGTCCAGCTAGGATCTGCTGGACCCCATTGCTACTTTATCGCAATCTCCATTAAGCCATCGATCAGGAATTATCTCACACCACACCAACAATCTGCTCGTGCAGAGAAAAGGAATGTTCCTTATATAGCGGAGCAAATAAAAGGACAAACGAGAGAAACAGACGGCAGGTGAGAGAAAAAAAAGGAGCGTTGCTTATTTTTCTCTCATTCTAGGCACCTAGTGTTAACCACCAAGATGAAGTTCGGAATTTGAATTTACACAAGGTTCCTAGGAAAAGCAGTTTTCTTCAAATTTGGAACTCGGATCTACAAATAATGTCTTTTCGTGTTCTATAAAAAACAGCAGAAATAATTGATACAACAGAAATAACGTAACCAAAAGTCTTTCAACTGGAATGAAACATAAAATTAATTAAAACATTATTGCCCTGCACACATTATTTTTTGCGCAGGTGGCGAAAATTAGCAATTCAAACAACAAACGCGGCCTGATTGCTTTAAAAAGAGGAATATTGAAGCAAGGATATTCTAATAGAAATCTTTTTCAGCAATTAGTCATAAAAACGACTTCCAGATGAACAAAAGTAGGACAGTGTGGTTTGTGTGAACAGCAGTACTGTGATACAGTTGTGATTATAGTCAACTAAGTGTCAAATCCGGGTCTCCTGACTGCAACACGGACGCCTTTCTGTTAAACAGCTCAGTGAGAAAGCTTCGAGGAATCCTAGTCATTCAACAACAAATACAAGTACGTTGTTATGCAGTCAACCTTTCTGAATTCCGAGATAATGTGATATGATGTAGAGGCTACAATGTAATTTTATATCATTTCTAATAGCGCCAGTTTTGCGTCAAATTCTTTTCACGTACAATGCTGTGGCAGAGTTAATTCACCTGCTCTTCTTTTCAAGAGCTTAACATATGACGTGTCCAGGTCTCCCAATCATTCGATCGGTCCTCTCTAAGCGTCTTTATCAAATCTTTTGTTTACAAAACGACGCGTTGAAATCAGAAGAACTAAAACAAATACTCTTAATTCCACAATCTTGGGATGAGACGCTCATTATCGGAAAGAAAGACACGACATCATAACACAATAATTATTATTCAAAACGCATCTGATCTATGAGGTGAACACCTAAAATTAAACGGGGTGGAGACGGGAGATCTCTCGTCATATATACATATACATATATATTTCGTCTCGTAATACCAAGGACTTTGGGATTCCTTCACCAAACCTTTATGCCGTGATGGCATGGAGGTTTGAGTGTTGGATTTTGAGTCTGAGGATTGCAAGTTCGAGCCCGGTTGGCTCCCATTTAGTGTAGCTATTGTGGTAATGCTCCACTCTTGACAAATATATAAAAGGCACTGTGTCTGTTGAGATACTACATAGATCTGACACTGATGAAGGCTTAGGCCGAAACACAGAAAAACTTAATGAATTTCCCCTTACCCGCCGCTGGGTTTCGTCTCGTGATACCAAGGACCTTCACCAAACCTTTGTGCCGTGATGGCACTGAGGTTTGAGTGTTGGCTTTTAAGTCTGAGGATTGCAAGTTCGAG
>JANTCA010031757.1:0-43211 GCA_024741275.1 Chironex yamaguchii | reverse complement strand
ACTTAATGTGTGGGGAGGGAGGGAGGGGGTTCTCTTGGCCGTTGTCTACTAAAATAATACGCAGATATCATGTCTGAAATTGACGAGACAAACTCCGTAGTTCAAACAGCAACTAATTAAATTTTCCCCAAAGAGTAGCTGAACTTAGTTTATTTAGGACAAGAACTTAAACGCGGTTTTCACTAGGATAGCATTTCGGTTTATGACCTGCTTTTCAAGCCTGAGAATTATAAGCGCCATCATCGATGTGTCGATAAGCAATGCAGCTTGGGGATCCTGCTCTGTACCTTTGAGAAATACTATAAGCATAACGTGAGATATCACCATATATATTTACATACACATCCTCCGAAGATCGAAATTCACGGTGAAATATCACTGTGTGATTGTCTGCCTCCAGCCATTATACCACACAAAATGTCGCTTTAACAAGAAAGAGGAAAAGAGGAATATAATAACTTGTACCCGATCTATCTATTTATCTATCTCTGTATTTACATAAATAATACATCCATCGCTTATGTGTAGCTCATTACTACACTTATTTAGCCAAAATTGCCAACACGAATGTTTGACAGAGGGTATTTCAAGTTGCTTAAGTCAAAAGCAGAGACCAAACGGCGGCGAAGCAAGACCGAATTAACTACTTTGAAACTGGATATTTCATATTTTCAATTCATATCTGGTACTGACGAATGCGTAAGCCGAAACAAAAAACAGAGAACATAATCATTTATCAATCTCCCATTCACCAACAGCTGGGCTCGTGATACCATGGACTTGAAATACCCTTCACCAAACCTTCATTTCGGAATGGCACATTGGCGAACGAATTTGAGTCTGAAGGTTGCACGTTCGATTCTCCCAGACACAATCTTCAATGCATTCATTGTCTTCAAGGTCCACTCAGAAGAAGCTGCCTGTACGTTAACCTGTCAAGAGCTTCAGTGTCTTTCTTTGTCCACTTAGAATGCATTTGGCAGCATCACCAAGCACGAATCCAATGCAGTTACAAAAACTCTCCACCCAAGGCCCATTGTATTACAAAGTGTCAGGCAGGGACTGGTCTAGTCTTCGCCGACTTTTACTGAAGGTGAAGGCTGGTGAGCATTTCTTGAAGCAATGACGTGGATTATATGATCCTGGCCCGGGTACTTTTTCTGTTGGCGAGAATGCAAAAAACGAAAATAAATGAATAAAAAGATAAAAATCTTTCATTTTTGGTCTTTCAATCTTTCACTGACAACAAACAGGCCATGAGCGAATTTACTGTGTGGTGTTTTCGTAGGATAAAACATTCCAAATAAAATTTATCAGTGGCGGGGGTGCTCACTTCTTTGTTCATGACAGCATCCTCCGCCACGTCTTACAAAACGCCAAATATACGATTTTCGTGCAACTTTCGAGTTTAGTAAAAATAAAGAATCCTTTCCACTTGCCACCTTGTGTCATGTGACATGTTTTTCACATTAACTAAAAAGTACAAAATACAAATATGATTACCAGAGAGGCAGAATAATGTAAAGAACGACCAGCTTGCACAAACTTTGAAAGGTGAATAATTTTATTATGAGTGTCACTATTATTCAATGGTCATACTTAAGGTTAACGTCGGACAGAAACAACTGCTCCCCAGTACACCGGTTCAGAACACCCATAAAGCAATTTTTAGCCTTAAAACATGAAAACAACGACAATTCGTTCGGTATATTAGATTGTTAGTCCAGAGTAACTTGAAATGCAGCTACAGTTAAACAAAATTACCTCTCATAGGCCACAGATAAAAACCTTTGCGATAGCCTTGCTGAATACCAACAGCCTGTGCTCGTGATGAAATACTCTCCTTTGCTATTTGTGGTAAATATGATGCAGGACCAGGTTCGTCACTTGCTCCTGTTACACACAAAGCAAGGCAATAAAAAAGCTTAAAGAAAAAACAAGAATTGTCTTGAGGGTCCAAACCTAGAATATGGATGTGTTTTCTAAGGTAAGGTCGTGGAATAAAAACATAATACAGTTAAATATACTAATATGTAGTTAATTCAGGAAGAAATTATTTTAAATTTTCAACGCAAATTTGCTTTTCAATATCACGATTAAGAGTGCGAACCAAAAAGAGGTTGGCTGAGTGTTGGCAAGTTGAGAGAAATAGCTTCCTAATGTAGTTCCATGAAGACAACAAGCTCCATCATTATTTTGCAATAGCTGGAGTAAGTCGAAGCCCTAATTCATATGTGTTTTGGTTACAACTAATGTCTTTTGTTGCTCAACACATCAGCTTACGCCTTCTGCTGTCAATGGCTCCTTCGTGCTATCTTTTTGTGCCTAACATATCCTGCTGACCTCAAAATATAAGAAAACGAAGATGACATAAGGAACGCTGTATGATGCAAAGTAAGTGATATTATGACCCACTCCTAAAATTCCTTTCACACTAATCTGATAATAAAAGGCAATATTCAACCGCCCTTATGAGAGGAAGCCTATCCAATCAGCAAAGCTTTGAATTGCAAGAAAATAACACGACGAGAAGACAGATAATTTTATTGAGATAAGTTCAGTTTCTAAGTATTACGGCAGGTGTGTAGCTGTAGACTGCAGAAAACCCGCTGAGAACAATTGCAAGGATTATACATATAGGAAAAAAAGATTTAATTTAAACTGACGGCAAGGAACTGCTGTGTGTCGCTTTATAAACATTGCCCTGTATTTATGTCACCATCATCAGTTAGCGCTTACATCAAACTTCTGTGCCATCAACATTGAATTTTTGCAATCTGTTTCTACACTTTGCCATACTCTACACTTTAAATGTATTATCAAGAACCTCAAAAGCTTACAGCATGGCCAATCGTCTCCTTTCAGATTCATTTGTCTTGTCTGCTGCTAATGCACTTAAAATGCATGTACTTGAATTTATATATATTATAATCATGGTGTGCGTCTTGTACTAAACGTACCTTTCTTCACCAAACTGAACTCTTTTCTTATTCCAAATGAGCAAGCTCGACTCTGTGGTTGTGTTGGTGTCTTTTTTCCTATGCCACCATTTATGTTATAATCGGCAGGGGATGGCCAAGTCAGCTGAAAGAAGAACAGTATAGTCTAAATGCAAGACAATAAAATAAGACTCTGACAAATGGAAAACCAATTCAGAGATAAGCTGGTTGTTGTGTATTGTTACATAAGGCATACATCTATAAAGAATCATGAAAGTGGTATGGTATACGTTTTGCTCAATTCCCTACATGATGGCCCTCTCTGATATTGATGTATGCCTGCAATGACATGGCGAAGTGTCAAAACCAAAACTAATATGTTGACACAAGATACATCATAAGCACTGGATTGCGGCCAGAATCCTCATCACAATGAAATGTCTATTGTCTTCGACGACTGTATGGTCCCAAGACTCGAAGAAAGAAAAGCACCACCAAAGACTCAATAGACATTATATACATTCACAAAAACATCACGCCCTGTGTACAGAGAGGACCAAAGAATGTCCTTGTGATCCATCAGTTCCACAGAGCCATGGCAGTATTAGAGATGGGTATGATAAGAACTTTGAATATTGAACTTTGTAATAACTTTAAAGGTCGTTAATTCTAAAAGTCAATATTTAAATGATTTTAGCAAAATGACAATTAAGCAATATTGTTGCTGACTCGTCCGCTGTATCATAAGCCTTTACTTCTTGTGGTGTTTCTGTAACAGTATTTCTAACATAGCAAAGTTAAACAATAAAATCAGCTATATCAAGTAACTGCAATGGAGCTAGCTTAGCTAGCCAACTTTCTTTGGCTATATCATATTTAAATGGTAGTGCTTTCCATGCAGTGTTGCCACACATAGCGATTTCTACCTACTTTGGGGATTTTGTAGGTTTCAGGGAAAACCTACAGGATAAATCACAAAAAGTAGGTAGTTTTCTTGGAACTGTAGGCCTTGAAAATGTTTACTGCCAAGAAATTAAATTTCTTGTTGTTTTATTTGATTCGACCATTAAATATTACCAAATGGGCAGTTTCAAAAAAGACAATAGAAGAAAACAGACAGTTTCCAAATTTGATTCATGCTTCAAACAATAAATGATATTCATACCATTTAGAAAGCAGAAAATACATATATTTAATAACATAACATACCACTGATACCAAGTATAAAACCAACTAAAGAATATAGTTGAGTAGAGATGGGAAAATCATTTAAATAAAAAATACAACCTTGTATTTGTAAACTACCAAATTTTGGCCACTAAAACTAGTTGAGTACTAATCAAAAACATAAAAACAAGAAGTACACAGCAAAAACATGCAACAAACACAAAGCAGCCTGCAAAATGTATGAAAACTATACCCTGATAAAAATAAACAGGTAAGATTACTGATATTTCAAATATATTATTAAGACTTAAAAGTAGACACCTAAACAATAAACAATTTTTATGGTCAGCACTTAAGTCAAATGTTGTATCCAAGGAAACTGGCCCTTCTTACCCTTGGGTCGAAATCTGCTTTTTGTAACCACACATAGTTGTGTGAAAACCACTCTTTACCCCAAGCTTTCTGCTGTCCACCATCTGAAAGCATTTAATAAATAACAAGGCTTGATTACAAACTTCAAATGATAAAGAACATGTGATTGTCTGCAATAAAAGGATAACATGACTAAGGCTTTGTAGGTCACAGATTTAAGGATGGATTGTCTTTCTCTCCAAAGGCACAATCAAGTTACCAATTCTACCAAAGTTTATTATTTCAACCAAAATGACATCGGTTACATAAAGTTATACTCCCTAACACTGTTTAACGAGGAATTAATATGATAACATTGATGGCACTGATATTGATGGTATTGATAGTTATAATGATAACAGTGATACTGATAACATTAACTATAGTGATAATGAAATTGACAATTATACTGATAGTCATGACTATTATATTACAGCTTTCACATCTAAGCAAATATGCAATATCAGTCTTACCTCGATCTGCTTGTGTCTTTGGTCTTAACGTATATGCTGGGAAAGATGTCATCATAGGTGGATTTTTAGGAACATTATAGCTAAAAAATGATGGCCCGTTAAGATTGGGGATTTCTAGAGGAGGCCTTGAATTCAGCAATGCTGATTTTCCTGTTGAATTATAAAAGTACAATAGTAATTTTAGAATAGAAAATGACAAAGCGGATACATTATTATCCAAAACAAAAGAATCAGAAGCAAGAGAACCAACTGAAATTCAAACTCGACAGAAAATAACAAGGCAATGCTAGTTACATATGAACTTGGTGGTGTAAGATAACAACATTTTCTTTACAATTTACTTCATCAATAAAAATGAACTGTTACTGCAAAATACTTTTCCACTAATATGTGATCATTAATATACATTAACTAGATTGTATAATTGGATTTAATTCAATTAACTTTCCTGTGTCTTGGCTATCTTGAAAGCAACATTTTATATTTCTAGACTCAGAAGAAGTAGGATTTCTATGGTAGAGAAGGGTTTTTTCCCAAAATATAATAAATACTCAAATAGCAGTAACATAAGAAAGATTAGTCTCTCTAATAGGATCATTGTTTATCTATCACATTTTACTTAAACAAGCATATTTTGGAAATTCTTGACTATATGGACTCAGTGGAAGCCATGTAGACAGGAGCTTAATCATGACATGAGTCGTATGCTTTTTATGTTTCAAGAGACACTTCTCCCATCATCAGGCTACTAGAAATAATCTGGTGCAGCTATTTTATTCTTCCTCACTGCGGACGTCCATAGTGACAGGGATCAAGATGTCCTGAGGATTAGCACCATAGCTGTGTTGTGTCAATTGTGTTTTGCTAGTGCTGGAAGCCATATTTCTGGAAGACTGTAAAATATGCTGTTGATGTGATTGCTGTGTTGTAGGGAGTGGATGGTTTCTTTGATTTTTCTTGTTGTTGTGTTGGTCTCTTTGTCTATATCTTTGAGTTATCGCTTGTAAGTTATAAACTTATTTACATAATATTAACAATGACCAGTGAATGTACTTAACAATAACAGCGAACTGTTCCCACTTGAGTATTTGAACATATAATATATACAAAGTTTATTAATAAATACTTAAAATGTTAAAGGTATTACAATTGTACTTGATAATAGAAATAAAAAACTGTAATGGTATTTCAATCACTATACAATGTTATGTATACCTGGAGGTCTCTCCTTTGGTCTGTTTTTCAAGGTAGAACATAGCTTTCTTCGCCCATAGTCACTTTGTGTATCACGTGACAGGGTCATGTTTGTGATCTAAAATCTGACCAATCCAACAGTGTAAGATCAGTCAATATGCACGAAACAGATGTAGATAAGAATAAAGAAATGCATTTATGTTTATAAACAAACAACTAAACGACTATGCCTGGCTGACCATCTGTCCCAGTTCTTACCACATGGCAGGGCTTTCAGTGGGGGGTGCACGATAGCACACGAGCAAGCAGGCATGCAACCATGGTTTCATTTGGGAGCAATTAATCATGCGCCCAATAATAGATATTTCCCAGGTGGAGAGCGATATCCAGAAACCGACAACTGTTATGATCCAGTCTAGAGTAATTGGCCAGCTCACTTGATCAACCACTTTTCAAAACAGAAACTTTGTTATTGATTTTCAATGGGCTGACACATGTTTAATTGTCATTTCTTATTTGCTTGCCAGACGGGGGATGCTTTCTTTTGTTTCCATTTGCTAACGCTGTCTTCACCTGTTCGTCTTTCACTTTGCTGAACAGCATTGAAACCCCGTCAATATTTTCATGTCACTAAAACTCTTCACATGGTGCAATTCAAAGTTTCGTAGTTTCAGTTCGAAGTCTTTAGTTGATGCAAAAAGAACCTGTCGCAATGGCAAAGGAAGCAAAGTTGATTTATACACATTCAAAAAATGGGGAAAAGATAATGTGATTGGTTACAAAGTAGAGAAAGTGAATGGCCGTGAGTTCATGAATTTTGTATGGTGCAAGGTATGCGCACAAAACAAAGATGCCTTATTAACTCATCCAAACTCCAAAAGCACTGTGAAGAAGTCAGTTAATGCCTATGTTGATGGCACAAACTACGTCACCAAACACACTAGTTCTCCTATTTTCAATGCTTGGTTTTTACTTTTGTCAAACGTAAGTTTAGCAAATTATTTGCTTAGTAAGTAAGCTTTTTCAGTTTTCTGCAACACGAAGATTTTCACATATAGACGCGAATGAATGCGGTGAAGTTTTTCTAATATCGTCGTTTCACTTCCAACAGATTCCGACAAATGTGCTATCATCTTTTGAAAAAGCTACGAGAGATGCCTACAGAAAGCTCATGAGATGTGCTTATGAAATGGCACTACAGCCCACGATGCCCAACAAACATTTCAGTGTGCTGGTCAAATGCCTCAAAGAAAACAATGTGCAGCTAATCAAGAGAAAAGCAGATGGAAGAACCGGAAAAGAATTTGTTCACTGCATCGCAGAGGCAGTTGCAGAGAAATGCGCAGTAATACTTGGAAGCACACATTTCATGTCGTTACTCAGTGATGGAAGCCAAGCTCGAAAAACCGGTAAAGAAAAGAAACTCGTTCTTATAAGATGTGAGAGGAACGGCACTCCTACTTACATGGTACTAAATCTGCTCGAAATGCAGCATTTCGGTAGGAGCAATGCAGATGCTATCAAGAAAGCACTTGACAGCTTATTCCAAAAGCCATCAAAATCTGAGTTGCAAGAAGAGCAATACAGAAAGCGCCTTGTTAGTTGCACAGCTGATGGAGCCAGTGTCAATATGGGGAAGCATTCGGGCGTTCTTACACAGATGAAAAATGAACAACCATGGCTGCTCACCATTCACTGCGCAAACCACCGTGTTGAACTGGCTGTGAAATCGGCATTTGATATACCTGAATTTAAGAACGTTGAAGAATTTTACAAGACAAACTTTTATCTTGCCAAAAACTCAGGTAAGATAAAGGGGGAAGTAAGCGAATGTGCGAAAGGCTTGGGTATCGACTTCGATGTTTTGCCTGAAATTCATGGGACCAGATTCATAGGCCATCGAAGGCGTGGTTTCAAGGTCTTGTTAGAAACTTGGCCAGCATACATTTTGGCATACGAGAATGTCCAAGCTGACACTAAGGGTCACACTGCAAATGCCAGGAGCAAGGTTCCAGACTTTTGAAGAAGTTCAAGTCCTACCAGTCCTATCCTGAGCTATGTGAATCTTTACCTGGACCTTCTTGATGGCATCACCAGCTTCACTCCTGTTTGAGGCTGATATGCTGTTGTCCTTCAAAGTACCACTTGCAATTTTGAGATCTACTTTCGAGCTATACATCAATTCCCTGTTTGTTGGCACCATTAATGAACCAATCATGGAAGTTTCACAAAAATAAGAGAACGAAAATGGTGTCAACTTGTCCCACATTCAAGATAAAATCTGGTGGCCTGTTCAGTGGGATCTGGCACACTGTCTAGATAAAGTTTTCATGCTGTCATGGAAAGACAGATTTTGTCGAACGCTTCTTAACACGGAAACCACAATATCATCAAATGTTTAAGCATGGCAAAATGCACACTGTAGCAAAAGAAACAGTCAAGGAGCTATCACTTCCATTCAAGCTACCCAATGCATATGCCAATCACAGTCATGAGCTCTGGCTACTTTTCGCTGAGGAAACTGGCTATTTCCTTAGAGGCATATATAGAGAGCTATAAAGACCATGATAATAGAGAGGATCTTGGCTTTGCGGCCAGGACTTTTGCTTCGATCTTCTTGGGCTTCGTAATCTGTTGTGGCCTTTGGTAACTCTTATGCCAGAGAGTCAAGCACAATGGTGCCCTGGATAGAAGTTCGCTGGGTACCTTCCAAAAGCAAGAGAAGATATCAAAAGGATCATGGTTGAAATTGGAAAGGAGTCTCCAGCAAAAGAAATTTGCAAATGGCTAAAAGGGCCAGAAGTAAGAAGAATGAAATAGAGTCAGTGATCTTAAAGTTGGATGGCTTGTTGTGGAGGATAGAGAAGGAATGCCTTTGCGCTGGGAAGCAAGAGAGATTTCTGATTGCATTAATGACCTCAGAGACTTGGGAGAAAAGATCTTAATTTGTCTTGATGAAAGGTTTTAAAACAGCACCCCAGAGCTTAATAAAATGTTGCATGAGTGTTTTAACTTTGGTGTTTTGATGAAGGGATTGACAGGAAGAAAGTGCAAATCAAAACACTATCCTGTCAACGTAAGTAAATTTGCATCAGTTAGTATTGATGCTCTTAAGAAGTGTGTGCAGTTTGTGGGAGATTTACCCCATGTCAAAGATACAAATTCTTGAGCTAGATGAGCAGTCTACCTTCACCATTGGCAGCTCAAATCAACCTTGATAAAGGTGACCTGTGGCCGTCTTTTCCACACACATTTCCCCAATTTTTAAGACAATAAAACAACAGATTCAAATTTTAAAATTGCACATCTTGAAAAATGTTTTTCATATAAAAGTATTTTCCTCCTAGAATTTCAGCAAGTCAAGCCCATTCACTTCACATTAGCTGATGTTTTTTGATCTGGTGAGCATATAAAAGTTAGTCTTGTTGAAAATGAAGTTATCAAGTCCTTGTACACAAATGCTAAGTTTTATACATCTGTTGGACAGCATTTCTGCTTAGTATTTGATATTATGTATTCAAAAACTGGTACTGACTCTGTTCTTGAATCCTTCTACTGAGTAGATGAACAGCAAGAAATGGATGGAGGCCAGAGTAGAGAGATGCAAGGTGCATGATCAAAGTTGACTGGTGATTATCTCCTGCAATACAATGCGAGGATGCACTCAGGCACAATGCAAAATTGCACATTGGAGGTGACGTATAACTGGACAACCTCGTCATAATATTCCTGTGCATTCAGACTTCAGCAGACATAGAAAGAACTCGGCACAACTTTCCAGGTCCTTAACAGGGTAGCAAGTAACTCTATAAAACTGCCATTTCTTTTTCAATCAGGGTGTGTGAACTTTGTTTTAACCCTGAATAATTTTTGTTACTAATGAAGTATCATCTACACCAGCTGATTTGAATCATCAAGCAAGTTAAATGTAATAAAATTTTGAAATGGACTTAATCATTGTCTTTTCTGTGTATTTTGGAAAGCTTGCTGTCGTGTTGCATTAAGCAGGAATTTCTACACCAAGCTATATGTTTTTTTGGAAAACAGAAGTGAATTAACAAGTTAGTTAACATCTGACTCCGGAAATTAGCAGACACAAAATTATTACTGTTGTTGAAAACACACATTTCGGTAACAGTAAATACAGAACTTATAATGCTGACATGAAATTATAACAGAGAGGGAAGCTTTAAAGTACAGAATGAAATTTTTCTTTCAGTGCACTGTATATAAATATACAGTAATCAAAAGGGCACAAATCAAACACATATTTATATTAAATTATATCAAACATTATAAAGCATATAAATTTTTATGTGTTTATTAGATTAGACACAGAATATCTGCGTTTGAATCTTCATGCTTTTAAAGAATTTTAAAAGTTGCTTTTATTCCACTAAATCCACGTTTCTGAAGTAAACCAGTTAGAAAATACGAGCATTATGATAATGATGTTTCTGTTCTCTTGTCTCTTGGGGGTTCCACCTCCTATTCCCTCCCTTGTTGAGGTAAAAATGTCATGTTATTTTAGCCGCGCAAAAATAGATGAAATTATGGTGAAGGCAAGCAACCTGAGAAAATTTTCTTCAACTTGTCCACGCACGTGGCAATAGATTCGAGTCTGGGTGACAGAAACAATACTAAGATGTTCCTGATTACTGATCATCATGAAATCCCGAAAATGCTTAGAAATTGTAAATAGTGGAGTTTTTAGGTGAACATGCTATCAGATGTTGCTGTCACATATTCATACTAGAAAATTACTGCTAGAGCATACTAGCTCCTGTTCTCTTCAATATATACTTGGTAGCTGCCACCCTACTATCAAAAAATGATTTCCAAGAATAGTATCGTGTTTTGAACAACAAAATATCACGATAGCAACAAAGTCTATCGTGCTGTATGTATGTCCATCGTCCTCTAAGACTGTGAATCGTGGACACTCGATAGTCGACAAATCAAGCTAGAATCTGGATACCTGAATATCGATTTCCCAGAACTACACTTTACTGCCAGATTGACGAGGGAAACCGAAAGAAGGGAGGGTAACCCAAGCGCTACAACCTATGTAAATAGCTGTATTCAGAAATATGGTTTATCCACTAGTAAACAGGAAGAACTGGCAATTAATCGTAAGTCCTGGAGAGAGTCCTGTACTATCGAGGAGGGCAAGCCTTCAAGAATAGCAGAACACAAAAAACGGGAACTTCTTAGACTCTGCAAACAACAGAAATCCACACAAGACACTATTCCAACAGACGCTGTCTTCATGTGCGCTGTTTCAGGAAGACGTGCCGTGCCCGCATTGGACTCGTCAGCCATATTCATGAAAGTACACCCTCCCCCCTAAGCAGTGGACAACGACGTCGTCAGCTATGACGGGCAGTCTTAACCAAGTAAGTAAGCAAGCAACTCATTAAAATTCTACATGCGACTAATATGTTAATGATAATATTTATTGCTCACCGGATTTTTCGGAGGTGTTCCTTCCTTGTTTTTTAAACCAGCTTAAGAAACAATTTGTTTCTTGCATTGTTGTGGACCATGTGATGCAAATAGCCTCTTTCTGATAAAGAGAAAAATTCGCCGTTGGATAATGACGACAACGTTGGACTACAAAAGCAGCAGTTGTGACTCAGAGAGTGATGTGATTGAATTGCCTACGTTACTTTAATGCATATAAAATCATAAATCATTATTTATGCCTGTGTTTTATTGTAGATTTAAACATTGTCTATCTCTTACACAAGCGTGCTTTAAAATACGAAAACGTAATTGATATTTTCTCTCCAATTAGGCCTACATCTCAGTTTTAAATCAGAATACATCTAAAGCAGACAATAGTAGTGCTCGCATACCAAATTGTCAATTTGAAAATCATGTAAATAACTTGTATTCTTATATTAACCCAACTGTATAAAGCCTGGCTCTTTCCAAAGAACAATCTCATAGTTTTTGATGCAAGTAATTGGGATACTTTGCACTTTGTTGATGCTCGGCTTTTTCTCACCGATGGAAAGAATCGCTTTTCTGCAGACAATTTACAGTATTTCACAATCTTACTATGCACAATCTACCACTCCGGTTGAAAATGAAGTTTGATTGACCTCAAATTCATTTACTTACCAAAGTGAGCGTCCTGTTGATTGTTTTCAGGTTAGGTCTTAACTTTTATATGCACTTGATAAACAGGGAGCTTTTGACGTATATATATAGTAAACGTTGTAAGTTCACCGCCCTTTTGGAGAAATTTATGATTCATATGTGAGAACTTTCGACAAACAATCCTCGACCTGGTTCTCCCCATCACAACAACGACACTAGTACAGTCGGTAACAATCCCCTTAATGCCACTGTTGTTGTCATCTTTGGCTATTACTTTGTTTGTAAGAAATGGCTTCCTATCGCTTGACAAACGCTTTTGTGGCAGTGAGAGCGAAATGTTTGACTTCCTTTTCAAATAACTAACAAGTTTTCCTAAAAATCTTAAGCATACTTATTATTCGTTGTAATCCAAATACTCCAATACAGTAAGGGTATGTAGATATTTCATTTATTACCATTCCTAGATATTACATAGAAAGTAACAGCATTCCACTGGTTCTTTCAGTCATCCATCATCATGGCTACGTACCGTCAGGAGGCTGTTGCCTAGACTCTATGACGTACACACGGAAGTTCAAAGGTTTAAATACCGACCGACCACAAAAAGGGACGAAGAATGAATAATTAGAAAATGATCTCCTTTCAAGAGAGCTCACTCTTACAGCTGATAGATTTAAATGTTTACGGCTGAATTTGATATCAGGCCACCCTATTCACCTGTGTTTCTTATTCTACTCGTTTGATCAGACGAGAAAAAGAACAAGAAGAAATAATAGAAGACCTTTTATCAATAAAGTCCAGGAAGTCAACACAAAATAGTTCTAATAATTTAAGTCATTTGCTTATTTACTTCTTCTTGGTCTATGGGTCCAAAATATCCTCTGACAGGAGAAAGTACCTAAGAGTTTGACTTACTCTTGCAGATCGATGACCAAACACCAAGTCATCGTAGCAGAACCATGGCAATGAAAACAAAATACTGAATGCTAGACTTGACACAAGTCATTATCATCAGAACCATTCCTTTACAAACCTCGATATTTGGCTTAAGCTAATACACTGAAAAAAACGAGGAACCACTTTATTAGGTAAAGGCTTGTAATATTGGAGTAAGCCTTGTCAAAGGTGAATCCAATGACTAACAATGATCAACTCTCTGGAATATTACATCTGCAGAACAATTATTACTTACAATTGACAATAAGTAAGTGTATAAATATTTAATCGTTTTTTGTACAGGAAAATTGATGTTATTTTATTTTCAAAGCAAGAATTGACATATCAAAGAATTATGAGATTGAGCAATACGATCACGATATATTTGTGTTCATTATTTGAATTATTCAAGTATTGTTTCAGAAAAAAACCCGTTATGATTGTGGCTATATTTCAAGACACTTCTACAAGCATGGATTACTTCCAAAATGTGACAAATGCAGCTGCTAATATGCCATTTTTAATCTCTCAAAGCAATAAATATCGATGTGGTACAGTGAGAACATCAAAGCAAAGGCTAGTTTCCTGCTCGTCATGAGTATGTCGGTGTGTCTAAACTCCATAGCGTTGCTATCAATATATTGGACTTTTTGAGTTTTTGTGTATGTGGAAATTGTTGCTTTGATCTCAGTTCATAAATTCCAATTTCAGCTGTCTTTTTGTCTTACTGCTGGCATGTTGATTGACTAAGAAAAGGCAGAAATTCCCTCATCATTTATTTCTATCGCGTTCAAATGCAATAACTAGCAGTTGTGGGGCAAATATTTTATAAAGTTTTGCTGTTCAACTATATTGGTATTCTAAATCAACGATCAAGGAGTCATAATATCTTAAATCTATTTCAGTAGGTCTTGTATTATTGTATAAAGTACTTCAAACTTTACTTCAAACATTGGATTCCAATGTACTCTGCAATATTACCAACAAATATGGACTAAATTCGACACAAATTGGTGTATTTCCATCACTGGACCAGAATGAGTTGAAAACTTTTACTACAGAGTTAATTTGTACCAAAAGCTAGCAATATACTAAAGGTAATTGATCAAATCATATTCTTAACAAAGAGAGCTGTCTATTAATTCTCATTTGGCGTCCTTTGATCAGATCAAGATCAGCTAGAGACCAAGTAAATGAATTTCTTGCCATGGCAGAGATGATTTGTGCCTTGGCGATCCCTGAGATCATGTAAAATGTCCTAATCAACTAAAGAGTGATATCTTTCGCATAGTCATTATAGAGGCTTGATCAGTAGTTTAAAAAAGGTTCAGTGTTAAGCAATTTTTCCTGAATTAAAACTGAATTATGTCCCTCGAAATGTATGTTAAAATCTTCAAATAGCATCCTGTTGTCAATATTGTTTAAATACAAAGTTTCGTGTTTTGACAGAAAGATGACTTTGAGCTAACATGATTGTTGCATTAAGATGGTGAATCTAAGTCTCCTATGCAAAATAGAAACTTTTAAATCACACTTAAATCAATAAAACAATCAGAATATATCACAAGTGACATTTTAACAAACAATACTCTAGACTGTACACCTACGAACCATGGGACAGCTCCGAATATAACTCAGAGGTTTGAGAGGCAGTAAAATATTAGTTGGCAAATAACAAATTAACCTCAAATTACCTCACTTTAAAGGATATTTGTGACCCAGCCACCTCCGATCCCACCCCCTTTACGGATTGAAATAAGTACTCATTGACTGTTGTGATTTGTGATTTTCCCTTTTAACAGGTCTTTGGGAAAACTTTCAGCAGCTTTCATTTGCACATAGTTTGTACGACGTTCCACACTGTAGGTTACTTTGGCAATATCCTTCATCGAATCATCGAGGTGTTTAATATTAAGAGTCTTTAAACATACGCCCATGATCTAATCATGAACAAGCTTTGATTTAGAGTAAACGTTAAGAATGTATAATACATTGTCAGTTTAGATACCATGGGAGACTATAAAGTGTAAAGTACTGATGAAAAAGCGTTTAATATAAACGAGATAATACGACTCGCAAGGAGGCAAATGCAGTTGCAAATATAAACTTAATAAGAAGCTTCACATGCCAGTTTCGAAAAAAAGTTTTGCAAAGTTGAAAAGATACAAGAAAATTGAATCCCAAGCAGTTGTGATATTTTATAATAGTACATAAGTAGCAAGATAAAGGCTCTGGTTCGTGTCTATCACGCCACGTGTTGAATCCTAGAATGGGCCATGAGGTTGTCAAACGAGGTTAAAAATGGATTGAGAGAAAAATATTGCTTTCGTTCGTGCTCATGCCAGAAATTTCTGGAGTTTTCAGATATGATACACCTAAAAAAAGTTTACTAGAATTTTACGAAAAAGTAATAACTTTCCACCTTAGAAGCAAACGTGATTCCACGTGGGTCAAATTGGACACATTATGTCAAGGTGTTGTGATTGACATTTCACTCAAGATAAGTTATTGCTCTGTTTTTACACATGATAATATGTGTCACTCCATCCTTGGACATCGTTTATGGGAATCATTGACATTTGGATAAAAGGGTAATCAATATTTTGTCGCCTACCCAAGCATTATCTCTGATGCCATAAATGTACCATGATAGACAACCAGATCCACACCTAAAGCCCAAACCCATTCTGTTTTTTACACGTAAGGCTGTGTACTTTCGGATAACGTTATAGCAAGTCCATATAATAATCACGTGTAGGCTGGGACTGTTAAGTTTTCATTATATGACTGGCATAAGCTTCTCCTACATCGGATTTTTTTCATGTAAGCTCTAATTAGTTGTTAGATCTACGTATTTTTAAATTATTTGTATCCCTTTTTTTAAAATCGATACCTTTAGCAATAAAGACAGGACACAATGTTGCTTTCTGTGTCTCTGTCAAAAGTAAGAAAGTTCAATCCACTTTTCGAGTGGATACTCCCTTCTTTTACTCTGGCCCCCCTGGTCCGACAGCTGCATGGACGCTGACATTGGGAATTCCGCTAGCGGTATATTGACTTGGCAACACGTGCTTGGCGCCATCCCTTCTCATGATCACTTTCTTGAATTTCCTATCCCCAGTGTCAATGAGAACAACATTTTGTGCCTAGGAACACAAAATTAAAAAATATCCGTTAAATGAACATTATTATTCAAGTTACCAATCTACATCTTTAACAGGCTGTATGAGGAGAATGCATAAACCGAAGGTATCTTTTGCAGATGGACCGACAAATATTGAGAACGAGAAATATGAGAGACAGAAAAGTAAGGTGTAAGGAATAATATAAAACATTTTGAGATCATTACATATCAATCAATACATTAACTGAGATACTAGATAGAGATGTCCATACTCACAAAAGAAATGAAGATCTCGGATTTTAGAAAGTTTATTCATGGTATTATTTTAGAACTATTTGTTATGCTACAAAAACCCTATTTATCGCTCAATTCCATGTGTATTCAATGAAGAGTCATAATACTTTTCTAAATTAAGGTATGGAATCAAGATAGAGATGCAAGCTCCGTGAAAAATTACTTTATCTATTAATTCTGGAGTGTGAGAACACCTTTTGATGACGTCACATCTGAAATTTAACTTAATGATGATCAAAGAATAAATCTAAGTAAGTTGACTGTTGTGGTTAATTACACAGAAAAGAAAGCTGACATGCGTCTTTTCTGACTTTTAGACTATGTTTAGAAAATTTACTAGTCATTTAATACTTTTATAGGCATCATTATAACAAACACAAATTTGGAAACAAAATCAATGGCTGCTTAATATGTATATGATAAATGCTCCTTACTTCTTGTGTAGCAGCCAGTGAACCATCTTCACCAATGAAACCGCTTTCGTAAACAGGGACACACTGGACAGGAGATCCTCCAGTAGCAAAATCCGGACTCTCTGGTGGGCTTACAGGCAAGATGGAAGTAGCTGTTTTTCTCGTCAGACGAATGAGATCATTCCAATTCACATTCCCTGGTTAAAAAAGAATTATTGACTCTTTAGAAAGGAACCAATAGATAAGAGACTTGTGAAAGCTTTAAAAGCAAAGCATCAAATGAAAAACAAATACGCAGACAAATTTAATGCTGAATCTATAACTATTTTCTCTTACGTCATTCTAACTTTTCACTTAGTGGTACGATATGCTTAAGTCTGAAGTAAGATCATGTCACAGTCCAGTGCTTTGTCAGAATATGAATTGTTCTGAAACAGTAAAGAATGAAGATGATGATGATGATCATGACAATGTTGACAACATTAGGATAGCTTATATAAGGGAAATATCTTTTAATTATGTTAATCAGAATTATAAGAATTACTGTTCTTTGTTTTGTTACACGTAGTAGAGAAGGGAATGAAGTGGATGTGCATGAAATGTGAAAAAAATGAATTTAAATATTAAGTTAAAGGATGAAATTGCTTAACATTTAAAAGAAATGACAATGTCCTATTATTTACACAGACTTCAAAACCCAGGCTGAGCGGTTTCAAACCGCACAGTTTAAGTAGACTTTATTTAAACAGGGAGTATAGGTAGAACTTGGAGGAAATTGCTGTGCAGACAGCGTCCGGTGTGAGATTATCCAGACAAATTCTGATACCAAGCATCCATGAAATGTCCCAATGAAACTGAAAATTTGCTTAGAATGAAAGGCAGCGGTTGTCAATCTCTGCCGTTAGAACTAGGACGTTTTTCTTGTTTTATTCTATTTGTCATTTCCTAAGTTTACACTTAAATGAGAAATTATTATCATCCTCATAATTATTTCCAAGTTATCCTCTGTGCTCTTGTCTCTTGTCTTGCCTTGATATGGCTCCTGTAATCACTACAGTGTCGCTTTCATTCCACACAGTGTCAATGCTGCTATGACAAGCTACTGTTACAATTACCCCTTCAATCTTACTCATCTTCCAGTTACACCAACCTATCTGTTAATAATCACTGTGTCTGGCTTTAACTGTGACTACGGGATTAGGCAAGTAAGACAACAAAAAGTTTGTGTGGCTTGATTCCTGACATTCTCAAAAATTGTGTGTGTGTGTGTGTGTGCAAAAAATTGTTCACACTGCTGTTTAGGTCTCATAGTTTACACTTTTCTTGTACACTGAGCACTAGATTTTAGCTTGCCAATACTAGAATGTTTAGTTTAGTGTTGAATCTCGCCATTGTATCATCCGCAGGAGGAAATGTTAAGTCAAGATAATAATAGGCATTAAAACAAACTCTCGCTGAAACATTGGCCATCAAATAGTAATATTTTTGCTAACTTTAAGGCCTTTTTTCCTTTTAATAGTTAAAAAGCCATAAATACTATAGCTACAATCTAAAATGCAACAGATATATCAGTATCTGAGCTATTTTTAATGTCTGGTTATAAGATTGTCCCCTCCCAATCTATCAACTTGCTGCATTCTTTGAAAAAGTGGGTTGTCGTTGATCTTCACTGCTGTTTTTTCTTGGGTAATATGTAAAATAATCTAAAATAATTATATAAATCTTGCTAAATGGATTTGTCCATTCACTTGCTGTAAATCTCGGCATAATTAGTTCTTTAAAATATTTCAAGCAACAAAGAGACATTCTAATCTTTACTCTTCTCATCATGTGTCTAAAGCCGTTCAATTAGCCATTTTTTCTTAATGTGAGTATCCACTACTTCCTTCTTTGTTTTGTGAAAACTTCTTACATACCTCTAACACTTTCTGACCATACAAATCTCATCATTCTTCCATATATTTTTAGTTCAGCAGCTTTCGCATTGTTCTGTATAGTGCTCCGTAGCATTGTAGGCCATAGATTATTACTAATCTCATTAGGTTTGGATACACATAGCAATATAATGCCATCGTTTTGCTTTCATTATTAATTTGATAGTGTTGAGGAAGGTAAAATTTTTCTAACAACAAGCTTTACGCCCTTACTGAAATCAATTCGCAAACTTTGTAATTAAGATGATTGATTGGGCTCAGAGCAAGGGTTTTTTTCAAATGATATTTTTCTTCCGTGCATGACATTTTGTTCTTACTTGGACTTGCTTATGTTTAAATATTGTCTTGCATCGTCTTTTAAGAAATATTGCGTACTTAAAACGAAAACAAAGATCCAAATTCATCATCAATTCATTAATTAGCTTCTATACTGACAGGTAAAGTATATCATAATAAACGTTACCAGGTTATGGAATTAATCTTTTATATCGATAGCTAACATGGGGGATTTTATCCATAAATTCGATATAAAAAGTTTTGGCACATTCTCGATCATTATTGGCAAAACACGTTTCAAATTGCGGATTCCCTTGCAAGCCATTTTAGATTTGAGCTCTTTGAACTTGTCTGATGTTGAAGTTTAAAAAATTACGAGCTGAAATTTTGCAATGAACAGATTGACTGCGCTAACGTGCCAACAAGCTACGTCAAAATTCTAACAGAAAATAAATTCATTAATTTACAAACGAAAGGCAAAACTAAAAGACATTAAAAATAACAAAGGCAAAAGACAGTAAAAATAACAAAGATAAGATATAATAGAACAAAAGTGTAATGTTGAAAATTAAGCAACACATGAGGTAAACATAAATTTAACCGTACACTATTAATTTTGGTTCTTTTTAACTTCGTTCCTCTAAAATGCCAAAATTACAATTGAATAAAAAGTTATTTCATCTTCTTAGCTTTGATGCTTGGACTGCCATGGGAATGCTACTTAAAAAAACCCGACATTCAGTAGACCTTTGCATCGATACATATCCATTTTAAGGGAAACAAAACATTTGGACCTTAGTGCCAAAAAACAAAGAAGAGTATTCAACAAAAACGCATATCCGTTTTTACTGCATGTGAGCTGCAAAAATCTTGAGTTAATTAACTTTGATGCAACCAAGCTCATTTTAAAGAAGAGGGCTACCTTGAGTATCTGATGGCAAATTCACGAAAAAACTCAACTTACCGACTTGGTAGGATGTGGAAACAGGTTGGCTGATATTTCCGGTTGATATTGGGTACATAGACGGTGGTGGTGCTTGTAACTGAACTTGAGATGAGTACTGTGTTGGCCAATAATTTTGACCAGAAACTTGCAGATGGTTTGGCACGACTGAAACTATTTGTGGTGCTGCACTTTGAAAATACCACAAACCATCAGTTGTTGCATAAACAGGTTGCTGAATACCTCCCACACCACAATGAGCGTTGTAGCTAGTGCCCCATACTTGATCAGGCCTTCCTCGGAAAGTGGGTCTCTTCTTGCGAATACGCGCGGGTCCAAGTACCAATTCTTTGTTGCTGTATTCAACAGCTTCAAGAGCTTTGACGGTCTCTGCCACATCCTGACTATCAAAGGTGATAAAAGCATATCCTTTACTTACTCCACTCTTGTCTTTGACAATTTTGCTTTCCCGCACAATTCCAAATTCTTCAAAAAATACCTTTAAATCTTCCTCGGACGTTTCTCGTGAAAATCCCTTGACAAACACACGGTTGGGAATTTCAATATCCCCTGGATTGGATTTGAAATGTGATGGTTCGGTACCAACTGCTAATTCACTCGTTGTCATTTTCTCAAAGATAGTAAAATCTGATTTACAAATGTTTTAAAAATGATATTGTAACAAGACTGGACAAAAAGCACTCAAAAATAAATTGACAAAATGCAGAGTAAAATTGTTATTTGCGCAATTTATGTATGGCGTTATCACTGGGCCGGGGGCACGTGACTTTTCCACGCTGTAGCGTAATCAGTTCTAATAGAAACCACCTTCGGTATCAAATGTAATAGGGGGTGGCTTTTCTCATATCAATAACCTGACCAGTGGAAATAGCTCTCATATCAATTCGACAATTCGGGACTTTGCTTCCGTATACACTTTCGCTGTATATAGCAATATCATTATCTTAAAGCTTGCATGTTATATATTATTTTGGTGGGGTTTTTCCCTCTTTGCATCCATATACGACTTACGATGTCCTCCCCCTGCTTATTAACTGTTTACAACTCTGTCCAGGTCGTTAACCGGACGTTTTGGTCTTCATTGCATTTATAAATCTTTCCTTCTTGATGGAAGCAAAATGTCAAATGCTTGATAAACACAAAAACAATTATAAACCAACATATTTTGGAGAAAATGGAAGCTGTACATTCATATATATTACTGGACATATCATATTCGGTTTAAATTTGTTATTCGGTGAAAATGGCTTGCATAATCCTCATTTTCCCAGGATGCCATATCGTTTAACCTTAGTCATCTATGGATTAAGAGCAAGTGTATCTTTTTGATAAATTTCTATTGAAATTGGTCTTTCAGAAATGGATACTTTGCTAAAGGCTGCTAAAAGGCTCCTGAAATTCAATCCTTTAACGAAGACCACAAAAACGCTCACTTGTCACTCTTGAAAAAAGTAAAATTAATATCTGACCATCTAGCTTAAATTTTCTGGAAAGTCCATAAACAATTTTGTTCGGTTTTAATTGATCTGTTTCAGCGTGTAAAAATTGGTTTTATGTACAAATATTCTGGGAAAGATTAGGAAAACTATGATTTTCCGAAGTTATCTGACCAACAAAACGGCTATTCCTGCTGACTTAAAGCAGGTCCGACGAAATTTGTTATCGAAGCATATGACGTCCAAATTGCATAAGATGTTATTAAAATATGAGGCAAGGAACTTCGACATATCTTAGCCGTTTTGGACTCAGGTAGTGACTAGATAGTCTGAGTCGTTTAGCTGTTAAGCCCAGTAAGAAAAATTCGGACTATGCAGTTTTAAGACATGGGTTCGAAGCTTTGCTGGTTACTGTCAAAATTTATTTTTGTGGTACAAAGCTTGAAAGTCGCTGTTGACTAAAAACGTGTCCATTTTCTCTTCGTCTTTTTTCTTTCTTGTTGATGATTTGCTAGTTTTGATCCATGTTTTCCGTAAAAAGGGAATACAACACTACATAGTTGACTCTGGATTAGCACTGTGCTCTATATCGTGCGAAGCGAAGCTGCATTGTGTACCATTTGTGAGGTACTGAAGTCTGCATAAAAAAGTCTTGCAAATGTAAGAAGGAAGAGCAGGAGAACAAAAACAAAAAGTTGACATAGTATTAAAAAGTTGCAGCTGTACAAGAATTGCTTTATTTCATGACCACTTTTGACGGCATTACGTACATGCTCACCACCAGACATTCAGGCGAATTGCATGCATTTCTACATCTCGTACATTGATAGGAACATTTAGTGGCACACAGAGTGAAACGATGCGGATCAGCATATTTATTAAAAAACCATCTCGCTCTATATCACGGCAATCGTAAATACTTTATTAGGTTATTTATTAACAAGATTAGCACCAAATGATGGCTTTTGGTAAGGTTATAAGAATTGAATATGCTATGCATCGCAGTTGACTCTTTTATGATACATATGAAAGTAAATGATCACATTTTGTACTTGAATTTCAAAATAATGACATTGCATGACATCATCTTAAATAAACTGCATGTTTGCCTATACAACGTTAATTTTCCTTCTTCTTCCTAACAAGGCCAAAGAGTTCGGTAAACACAAATACATTATCTAAAAGACAATGTCATCTCGCTTTTGGTGCTAATAGCAGCCTGGTAAATGGAAGAATTGCGACGAAAAGGTAATCCTTAGCTTTCACTAGCTACTGAATAAAGGAAACTGGAAGCTAAATTTTTACTACCTTTGAAAAATGCTAGCTTTTAGATATAACGAACGCAAAAACGGAAATCATTACAACGCTTAATATTCACGCGTAAGAGAATAATTATCTTATAATAAAGGCCATGTATAGAAATAATCTTTACTGAGTGGGACTGTCAGAGAAAAACAGCTGTCCAAGGCCAACCCTGTCCCATAGTGAAAAGCTCAGCGCCTGTTGCCTCAGGTGTGAAAGACAAGATTATAAATCGTGATGTCTAAAATACAAGGATAGCAGATACTACCTTTTACCGTTTAGTTATGATAAAGTGCGAAAAGCGCCATTTCTACAAGACTTAAAATTTCTAAGCTTGAACAGTACTGGTGCACTATACCTCAAATGAATGATGTCAATATCATGTCTATCTACCCTGAGCAAGGCTACAAATTGGCACCAGACGAAAACTTTCAAAGGATGACGTAAAAATAGAACGTAGCTAAGATAATGGCTTCCTCCACAATATCACGTACACACTATATCTAGCGTCAAGACGCTCTTCAGCATAGGCGAGAAACCGCCTACAGCCCAAGCTCCATTTTTTGCCGTTTACCATATTGTAGCCATATTCTATTTCCCAAAGATTGATCCAAGACCACCAAAGGTACAGTCTTTATAGTAGCATACAATGTTCTTTCTCACTTCTGAAATAAAACGTCTCAATCTAAGTTGTGATGTTTACGTTTTCTCGCACGTGATGAACAAAGCTTTGACCCAATATAAATATTGGGGGCATACACAAGATATGGTTTTCGTGTGAAAGAAGGGGAACAACATGAGTACAGCTTCAATACATTTTCTCTTGCTGACGTTTCAGGAAATGTTTTCGCGTTGAAAGGACATCGGTATTAGATTCCTCGCCACATTTGTCAAAACTTGATACAGTATTTTATAATGGTAGAAATGTTACAGTGTTTATTGCAATGTAATGATATAGCTGTTTAATTGTGTTAAAGTAGCTTTTTTGCCGAAAAATTAACTATTTACATCTATTTTCATCTTAGCGATATCTGATCAACAGATGTCAAAGGAAAAAGAATGCTACTCACAATATTATGAGGAGAAAGAACGAAAAAGATGCAGTTTTTGTGTCTATTCTCCACTGTTAACAGCTGCAACAACCGGCCCTGAAAACAAACTAATGCCTGTCTGTAAACTCGAATATTTCTAAGGAGTAATGTACTGCCAAAAAGGGCATAAAACACTAGTGTCGGCACTTCTGTAGATTATAGTACTTGGATATCAAATACCAAAACATAGAACAATCAATATTTACAAAATTTACGCAAGACTCACAATTACAAACCGATTTTGTAACCAGAAACGTTATCATATCATTACATTACATATCATATCATATCATTACATATCATATCATATGGTATCATATTATATTTTATATTACATTACGTTACATTAAGTTACCTTACGTTAGGTTATGTAATGTTATCATTTATTACGTTACATTATATTACATTACATTATATCGTATTATATTACATCATATTACATATTATGTGTCTAATTACCAAATCAATTTGCAAGTCGCGAGTCTTCTATTGATCTATATCACTGCTTCTTTCTGCTACTCTTGCGTGGTCCATAGTGGCTTTGTCCAGGCAAGTGATTTTGTGAAACTGGTTCCTCTTCAGCGTGATTCAAATGTCCTTTTCGGCAAACTTTAATTTTGTCCTTGCAGACTGGTCGCCCTATGATTCGAAGTGTGCACATGACAGTATCTCTAATAAAAAAATATATTTCAGGTACACACGTCAAGCCAAACGCCGCTAATATATCACCAGAGCACTGACTTGCAAATTGATCTTAAATGGAGCCTCCTTCTGCCCTTGAGCATAGCTCACGACTTTGAAACTCCTGCAATAGCTCTAAATGTACGAAACGTGAAAACAGAACAACTTGTGATCTCGATAGAAAAGAACTCAGTATTTTCTCCACATGAATATTAAAATGGTGGCCTAAATAACGGACCAATCTAGTCCAAACATACAAAAAACTCTTTCTTCATAGGCGCATGCTCTCAAAGGAAGATGAGAGGATTTTAAACAGCCAATGCTTGCGATACTACACTAAATGTATTAATCTGCCAGTCAACACTGCAGATTATATTTGCCTGTCTCCGTGTTCCTGAATGTTCGGAGGACTAATCGCAAATCGGGCCTGATAAACTATCGCTGCATCCAAGTACCTTGGTCACGAACGATTCATTACAGAGAATTCTTCTTGCCGCACTACAATTAACTGTGGAAAGCCCTCAGCAGAGGCGGATCCGGAGAGTTGCAACAGTTACGGCTGCAACCATCAGATTATAAGTAAAATTGTTTTAAAACTCCCCCACTGCCGCTTCTACCTCTAATAATTTTAGTGATAAAGAATCCTCTTACCTTCCACAATATAAGTCCCTTTTACTCGCAATACAATTAGGCATTAAATATTGATCTGTGAGTTCAGTGCATTTATGTATGTAGATCTCTGCAGTCCCTTGAGGAGAGCTCAAAACTTGTTTTGCTTACACCTGAGACGGAGAGTCGAAAAATAGCGGGAGAATAAGTTTGTTTGAAATCATGGATTACAGAGGGCTGCAAGCCATTAAAATATGACCTGACAGTTGCAAGCCAATCACAAAATGCCAAAAGGGTTGCAAGCCAATCACAAAATGCCAAAAGGGTTGCCAGCCACCGCGAAGGGATTACTTGACGTCACAGCCGCTTGGTAACACTCGCCTCGTTGCTAGGTGGTGCAAAACAAAATTTGTGTTCTACGGAATTCGAATTTGTTTCAATAGAATGCGAGAAACATATTTTCGACTACTGTCTGTTAAATACCTAGAAACTGCTAGTGTGGAATGTTTGAAGAAGGTCAAGAGGAATATACAATTCCCGAACAATCTTACAAATTTAGCTCATGATAAAAAGTCTTTTTATGGTGTCACTCTAAAAGCCAATTCTCACTTACACATGTTTGGATTACTACTGAAATTAATTTAGTATCTACTTGTAAATAAGCGTGGTCCCGATTTAGTGTCACTTTTGTACACCGCACCCCCTCCTCCAAGCAACTTTGCAACAGTCAAATTTGTGCTGGATCCTTCCCTACTCAGTGATATCACAGTGTTCAGTAACGATGAGAAGTAATTTGAACTCAAAGCTTGTACTGAGTTAAGGTCTAAGAATGCATATAGCCCTACTGGCTGCTGCCTTAACTAGTATCACAAGTGTTAATAACATAGACAACTGAAGAGAACAGGCGATGGTGTGCTTGGCGATGCAGTCAATAAGAGATTCAAAATCTCGATAGACCAAGCAAGGCATTTCCCTCTCTTTGGTTTGATATTCGCAATGACTGAGAATCAAATCGTTACATAGAACATTGTTAGAATCACTTAAGCTTTTAGAAGTTTCGATTATAGAGCAGGATAACTTTACATGTGTTTCTCTGGCATGATGCCTTGGTTTTTGGCTTGCTTCTTCCAGTAATCATTTCTTCAGCTGCAGTTCTTTTTGGACTTTGCAATGATTGCGAAACCTAAGAGAATGGCCTAAATGAAAGATTTTAATCACACAGACTTCGAACAATACCATCGTCAACAAATGTCCACAAATTAAGTGAGATAATCGCTTTCCTCAAAATCGTTTTATTCATTTGATTGATTACTATTTATGTAATTATTATAAAAATCAGGGCTTTAACCTTCATTTGTGCAGAATAGATACGAGCGCTCAACCTTTGCACGTGCAAAATATAAGACCCAAAAAACCAACCTTGACCACTCTGTGATAATTTCAAGCTCTATTTAAATAGTACTTGAATATAAAAGGGTAAATCTAACCCATGTTGTATTTTTCTATTTTCAGTTGAATCAGCCAGATATTTAGAATGCTGATATGTACCCAGTCAAAATGTAAAAATATAAAACAAATTAATTAATTAAAATGGAGCACAAAACTGGCAAGAGACCAATTTGAATGTGCGAAAAACAGAATGCACGCAGTACACTTTTCATCCTCAAAAGTAGTTTATCCACAAAATACTGACATGTGCACTTAAAATTGACTTATCAATACTCTTGTTGTTTTGCAACGTAGATGGACAATTAACTATTTGATTGCAAATGCCGAACGAGCGTGCGTTGCACTTTTGCTGATGTCATAATTCTTCTCCAAAACTTTACTTGCTGAAAACGAAGATTCTGGCCTTGTTTAAACGAGCCACATTAGATGCATCCGCATACTTTTGAATCTGATCCTATGCTTTTACACGAGCTACCCTCTGGATCGGATCCATATGGCATTCCAATTAAGGGCAATCCCTGAAGTGTTCGGATAGCATATGCGAACGAAAGTATACTAATCCTGAAGTTCCCGTGTAATCACAAGACCTATACATATTCTTTTGGATAAAATATGAATCGGAGCCTTTCTCGTAAACGAGGTGTTCAGTTGTTTCATCTTTAATTACAGTTGTACCCAGTAAACAAAATGAAATACAATTATTTCACGGTAATGAAAAATAAGAACTAAAGTGTCATGATTTGATGTTTATTTCTTAAAATCGTTTAGTTTCATTCCAGCATCAATACCATTTTTAAGTAAACAAATTTTTAATTGATCTCTATGACATGCATGTCAACCGAGGGACAACTAACTATTCGCCTCAAAGGGCAACATTATCATGTTCTACTGTGATGTACAGTGGAAAGAACAGTATTCACATATACATTGGAGCCCTGACACCTTTCTCGAAGCTTTTCATTATATCTCTTAAAAATTCGTCCTATTGAGAATTCATTACAAAATATCGATATTGCATATCAGGAATATTAAACAAGGTCGATTGAGCATCTAGTGGCAAGAAGCGTTGTGCATAAAGCTTTAAATTTAAGGACGTCAAACGCAAGTGTGAAATCAGAAATACAAAGTACTGAGCATTTAATTGCTTGTAGCCTATGTCTTGTTCATATGAAACCCTGTTCTCTGTTACATTGAATTTAAATTCGTGGCAGGATAACAATTTCATGATAAATTACAATTAGAGCTCCCATCAAATTCAAATCAGGCAGAAAACTGAGGCCTCTGTTAAAGCCGAGAGATAAGCAAACACATGCAGGCTTAGTCTCAGGAAGAAGTCTCCACACATGCGGATTCTTCAACTGACTGGGTAAGCAGCGATTTTATTACCTATCCAAAGACCAACGTATGATTTTTTACTCTTTCGTGGATTTAACAGTGAGCTTGCAGTCTCGTGCAATACAATTTTCAACGATGGAGAAAGGTAAAGCTTTGGTGTACTCCAAATTTACAAAGGATGAGGATATAAAGTCCTTGTTAATTGAATTTTGTCTTACTTTCGAGCAGATGCCATTAACTCTAGCTCGAAGTCGCTGAAAAGGAGATTGGAGCTACAAAACATGACTTGTAAGAAGAACATACTGTGCAATAACCGAACGATTGAAGTGCCATAAAAATGCCTCTCGCAGCTTCGGATTCCTCATTGTCGTTGTATTTGTCAAGATCGGCGAGGTTTTAGAAACTTCACTATTATTAACGATTACTAGGAGTTGAATCATAAGCTTGGTTAATATAATCCCTCAAAAACTAATACTTAATTGGTTTATGGCATTTTACAACTTGCAAATCACACAAACATCTTACTCAAAAGTATTTTTCTCCATCACAATTTTTGCCAATTGAATGACCATAGCAATGCACGTGCCCGCCTCACATACTCGGATTCAGCCCTCTAATGTTTAGTTACGCTCACTAATCACAGGGCACTATGAACCGACAGCTAGGCCTCCAAGCATTGGTGAAAAACAACAAATTTTATAATGGCAAAATAAGAAATTTATTACACTTAAGTAAATCGTTGTGTTCAAAAGACAGTGTTGACCAAAATGATACCGTCTTGTCCACTTGTATGTCTCAGCCAAAAACAAACTTCCTGAAAACAATGGGATTGCTAATAATGACTAACTATCCTAGAATACAATGATTTGATTATATAAGTATGGGTTTGTCGCTGCCTCGATCTGATGATCTGGGTCGCTATTACTGGCCTCCCAGACTGTACTGAATGTGACGTTTTACCACTTGGGCTCATTTTACACTAAGCGAGACATAATTAACCCAATGCTCACACTCTCATGTGCAGGTTGCAGTCATTGCATCGACATGAATGGGTGTCTTCATTTGTACGTGACATGCATTGATGTGGCTTTAACGTATTTACAAATTTAGCCCAATCAAGCACAGTATAATAAGGATGCATACAGGTTTATTGGTCAATGGTTTACAATGTGTCAATTAATTCCTAACATCACATACGAACATATTACGCTGACACGTTCTCTCTTTCTCTCCCTTTCTCATTCTATTTCTCTCTATCTGTCTCTCGCTTTCTCTCTCTCTCTCTCTTTCTCTCTCTCTTATCTGGACATTTTTGTTTCTTTCTTCCCCCTCATCATCTCCCCTTTAATCCTCCTTGTTGACTATGTTCTTCAAAAAGTTGCATTAAGGGAACCAATATGAGTTTTAAGCATTGCTCATCTTGACATCCATCCTTTGCATACGTCCATACTCATGCGGTGATCCACTGATCAACGACTGACTACTGTATCTGCTACTGTTTGTCCTGTCTGCTAAATCTTCACAGCTACTTTGCCGCAGGTTAGGCGTCATCATAACTGGGGCATTAAGTCCAACCACTGTACCATTCCCGGTTAGTTGTCCTTGCCCAATTGCACGCTGTGGAGACCTGTTAACGAGTGATATATGCTCCAGCCGGATATCCGAGTCTTGCGCTGGAGGGAGTGCACGAGAGAGAGGAACCATTTCTGTCATAGAGTGCCGACTGGCCAATGGAGATCTCGACGAGAGTGGCGAACGGTGTTGAAGGGGACCTCTGGCTACTGTCAATGGTTGATTTGAGTATTGAGGTCTGCAAGGAATAGAGGCTCTTGCAAGTACAGGAGATCGAGGCATGGGTGATCTCACTGCTACGTTATTATTATTATGGTTGACTTTTGGTTGTGGGTACAGTTGAAGGGAGTCAGTTGGTTGATGATGAGAATATTCACCTGCTCTTGAATAGGACTGTGGCACTGAGGGAGACTGATGCAATTGCAAAGATTGTTGAGTCTGTGAGGATTGTGCGGGAGGCCCCCTTGACTGCTGTCCAAGATTGTACATCGTATTCCCCTCTCGCTGCTCTGGAATTGGCGATGGGTATCCGGTCCGGCGGACATGTTCGATATCCACATACCTCTTTCCCTACAATGAATGGTACGACAAAATTATAACCTTGCATCTTTTATGATATCTATAACGACAACTGTTGAGGTTAGTAGAAAAGTTGATCAGACCTGATAATACTGCGATAAGCGGCTCTCCACGTTTGTCGCATTGCACCAAAAGGTATGATCTTGTGGCGTTTCACCAAGGGTTTTTACCATCTGGCATTTAGCCCCTTGCCGCTAAACTCATTCAACTTTTATTGCCGTCTCGCCTCATGAAGATTCATTAACTGACGTTTTTGTAGTAGACCATGACAATAATTGTCAAATTATTTGACACAGCAGTGTCATCTCAACAGACGGAATCAACTCTAACTAAGGAGACGGCCTGTGACATAGAACTACCCGCCATCATGGCTTTATTTCATAAAACTACAAACCAGGTCGTTGTTTACGTTCATTGTGTTGCATCAACTGGTATTTCAGATACAAATGCCGTTCTATGAGGAGATTAAACGCTAGTCACTATACGAAATGACACCAAAATCTTATGCTTCATCAGCCAACATGACTGTCTCAGATGCATTCGTGCCACAGTCATGACGGTCAATCATTGGACACTTTGGAATTGTTACGCACTCGTGCATCGACCGACAAATGAGTGTTGTATGATAATGTTCCTCCACATGACATTCCAAAGATGACGTCTCACCGAGAGAGATGAAGTTATCATCATATATTATTAGACAAACCCACTTTGAGTTTTTCAGCCAATGACGATCTATTAACGGAACTAGTAGTCCGATTTCCTCAAATTACAACAACTGAAACGGACTGGTAATGAAATGGCTATGTGACGTCATCCAAAATCACTGCATCAATGGATCTAATGAAGTTCAAGCTAGTGTCATTGTGACAATAGCTCGTGAACTTAAATGTAATAATATTGCAGACAAAAGCTGTTGCACCAATTGAACTCTTACCAAATGATGTTCCGGTAATTGACACCCAATTATCAATCAACTTATGTCACCAATATGACCTTGAGATATCTGATGAAAAACTGCAATCAACTGAGATTTTAGAGCCAACCCATTCCATTGTATCATGTACTATCTCAAGTAGCCCAGTTAGCTGACATTCCAGGGGCAGCTCATGATGACTTTACTAGCTAACATTAGCGTCTCTGTATATTCCACGATCGGATATTGCAGGAACCTCCCATCCTATTTTATAAATAAACTTTGCTCCATCAACAAACACCAGATGCAGCTCATTATCTCTTATCGACTATCATCCACGTATCAGCTCTTGCCACTTAACATTGAGATCCCATCTCATATAGTTTACTTACCAGACATGGGACACCTAATGTCGTTTTACTACCTAGTCACTCCTGTTATTGCCTAAACTTGCATTGTTATCAAAGCTCTTACCTTTCTAGCTAGTAATACCATTATTTCAGTATTATGATATTACAGGACCTAACAGTGGAAAGCAAACATATGCCAATGCATCAATTTGTTGGCTTACATTTAGATTGAAGTTTGCTTAACTGTTAATTCTACAGCTTATATATTGCATTCCTTCAAGTGACATAAAAGTATTGTAACCTTGCCTCGGTCTACTGTTCCAGAATCTTTCTATCTGTCATAGGAAGTACCCCCAGTCTGAATTTATGATGTTCCTGGGCTAACATTACAAGTACAGTAAATTAAATTGTCTACATGGGCTTCAGCCAATTATGCTCTATCAACTGATAATTAGAACAAAGCTTAAAGCCCCTGATCACTATGAAATATCACAATTAATCAAATGCAATCAATTATCATTGTGATCCTCGCGACAGATGAACAACCCCACATTTCGACAAAGAAAAACACAAAATTGAGGTGCACTTTGAAAGCAGTAAGTTGCATGATGAAAACCAGAAAAAAACTTTGTAATTAATGAAAGATAAGAAGATTCATTGGGCAAACTCAAGTCTTACCGCTATGCTTGGAACTGTATTTCTTCCATTATCTACCATGTTCCATTTTTCTCCCTCTCTATGATTTATCAACAATTTTTGTAGTTCAAGACCTCCATTCTATAAATGCAAGACAACAAGAAACTATTACATTGTCAATTAAACATGGTCAGGAGATCGTTGTAAAGTGCATTTACATCATATTAGAAGCGATGAACAAATTGGATTGTCTGTCTGTCTCACTGAGCAGATAGAATAATCTAAAACGACCCAAGTGAAAAGTGCATTCGACATCAGAATTCACACTCGGACAAAACTCTGCTAACATAAAAGATGTCAATTTGTTTTTAACGGATCAGAGGTTGATGTTGCAAGCCAGCGGTCAAGAGTTTAAGTTCGTGCTAGCGAAAGGAACATTAGGGATGCCAGATGTGCTTCTTTAATGGGGCCAGTTATCACACATCTTTCTTTTTTCAGAAACAAGATAAGGCCGCTACTTATTTTCCACTTTCATTACCCATTGAAAGTCCCTAAGCACACTACGCTTTTACATTATTATTTCCCTTTGCGCAATATCAAATTATCTTCTTTATTATCACATAGGGCAGTTGCCTCTTTAGTTTCATTGCCATCATTCTAGTCAGATAGCCTGCCACTCGTAGTAAAAAGAGATTATTTTCAAAAAACGTAGCAGTCGTAACTGGCCCTGCAGCATAGATAAAAGGCAATTTATACTCTCTGGAGCTGAAAAAACCCTAGGACGGTAGCAATCAGACGAAATCACGATCATTGCGGACTAAAATTGGAAGACAGCCACATTGATTGAAAAGAGGGGCACTTAAAACTAATGTCGAGAACAAGGCAAAGGACGGTGGATAAGGAATCAAAGTGTGAACAAGGATACGAGTTAGGACGCTGTACCTGGAATTTAATAACAACAAAATGTGATGTTGACAAGCTTACAGTAAAAGCAAAGCCACTTACAAGCACTGTAGCATTAGGATTTGGACACTCGGGAAATTGGGATACGTACCCAGAGTGGAAACACTTTGGCACATTAAGCAGCTGGTGCGTTCTAACCCGTACCGCAACATTGCGGCTGATATATACAGGTGCTCACTAGTTGTATCTAAGTTGATAAGCTATTATTCTCTGGTGCACTCTATGTCGCGTTATTTTGGCAAATGGAGATTGTATATTTGTTCATTATATCATTTACATCAGAAATGAATGGCACATGATTACACTTCGTCGTTATAAATGCCAAATCCAATATGGCTCCAAAACAAAGAAAATTCAGGACTTCTGACTTTTACAACCAGCAACATTTTTCCTTCTCTTCTTTAACAGTGCTTTCCCCCGGCATCTCTTCAATATCATCAACCACTATCTAATGACCTATCGACCATTCTCGTGGTCATTTTTGTTACATAATGATTACCATCCTCTTTTGCTACTTCCCAGAGCAAACCACAGATGAAAACTCATTGTACATGTTAATGAAATCTGGTGGATGTTTCCAAAGCTTAATGCTCCGCTTGTAGATAATTGTGGTCTAATGCATTCAAAGCTCATGGATCGACTACAGAGTTATCACCTGCTATCAGCTTGTTTTTGAAATTCATTGCTATTCTTTTATTCAACTGCTTATTACAAACGAGAGAGAAGTAACCCTTCGGTTAAGGCCAGAGAAATTCAATGCATTGAGAGAATTTGACGCTTGACTCTGCCCAAATCAAAGTAGCAACTCCTCCTCTAACCAGTAATTTGTGATTTCACACTCAAGACAGAAGAACTTGTACTTGTGTTCCTGCATTATGTGGCACAAAATATGAAGAAATCTGTTGAATTATAGCTAATTTTGGTTACTTACGTAAACACTGAGGCTCATAGCTTTGGTGGACAAAATTCACAGCATGAGAAATGACATTCGGTCATGGGTAAACACATTTGGTTCAGCCTTCGTTTGCAATATTGCCAGCACCAGAGTATTGCTGGGGGAAGGGAGAGCTGATGAAGTTGCAAGTACCCAAGAATCTGAATATTTCAGTAATATTAATGGCCACAGGGACAAGGACTGGAAAGGCCGTGAAATAGATAAGTAAATATTCTGAGATAAACACGTAGCTGTTTCTTAAAAGACATAAGGTTTTCATCCATGTGAACTGCTAGCATTAACCTATATTGTCAAACAGGGTCCCTTACAAAGAAAATGAAAAGTCGAGAACGTATCAACGAGCAATGGAAGGGAAATACTGGGAATAAATTTTCTGCAGACTAATGTCAGGTCCAGCAAGATAAGGAGAAAACCTGGTTTGAGGGACATGACTAAAGAAGTTACTACAGAAAAATACATGTGGATAGGCCATGTTGCAAGAAAAGGACAACAGATGCATTACCAGTGGCACCTGCCAAAATGCCAGATGAGAAAGGGGAAAAGATCGAGCGAGGTGGGTCACATCGTTCAAGCAAGTAGTACCTGTAGGAGTGGTTCAGGATAGAAAGGTGTGGAAGTAGAAGGGTTACACCCTGCAGGGGACTGATAGAGCCTAGGTGAAAGCACAAATGATCTACTATAACTATCTAGTGTTCAAGTGATAGCCGGCCAGTCCCCTAGCTTTCCAGCATTACCTATGATTTCTACCTAACGTTTCAGGAAAATATATATCCCTATTGCAATAATGAATGTTGTGAGTGCCCCCCTCCCCCTCCCCGTGCCTTGTAAACTCGTTCTAGACATGCCCACTAGTGTTACATGAGGAAGCTCAGCACATAGCATTTTTACATCATTCTTTATGGATTATATCAAAGCGTTCCAGTAAGCCACGACTAATATATCGTAGGACGATGTTTTTGCTTTAGATTGCTAACTAGGGCGAGTAATCAAATCTATTGTCGAAGTGGATTCTTTGCGAACAAATTATCTTATAAAATAGTTCCCATCTTCTACTATACGGGAAATTGTGACCAAGAGTTAGTGTTTTGACTTTTTGTGTAGAGTACATCAAGACTCAGGAAGAGTGTGCAAACCAACTGTGCATGTTCGACCTTGGAGCGTTGCCATTCTTTCGCATTCTAAGTAGATAGCCGGTAGATCGAAGCGTGAAAGTTATAAAATTTAACAACCCTCGAAATCGCGAAATCAATTCAAATGTCACTGACAAAGAAAACTTTGCCTTCCGCAATTAGTATTCGTAGAGGTCAAAATGGGACAACCTTGGATTTTGAGACCTTGTATCTGTGGATAATTGTTCGAACCAACCTTTAGACATGCCATATAAAGTGTGAGAAGAGTCTTCGTGCTTCCAAACGCAGGGAACAATGAGGTGGTGTCAGCATATCAAGAGCAAGTACGGATTAGCCATCCGCCATATAGTGACCTCCAGCATACAGTAAAGAAAATTCAAGATATGTTTATCAACTTGCTTTTTTGTTACTTACCGGAGGCTGATTATCATTCTTCTCGTTTTTCTCATTTTCTTCTTCTGCTTGCTTTAAAGCATTTTTCATATTTTCCGAGAATTTCTGACGATTTTTCTACAGCAAAATAGACCATAAGCAGCTTCATTTGCAATTGACAAAGTTGGCATTACATATTCTGGCATTGCAAACGAAAGATCCAAGTTATGTGTAGGATTTAATACAGCTTAATATAAATTTTAAAAATATAAGTCAAATTAAGTATACGAAAGTTGACAAAATCGTGCTGGTGACAGAAAGATGCAACTGATTATGACGATCAGGAGGAGAGGGATGATAAGGAGAAGGAGGATGATAAGGGCAAGGAGGATGATAAGGACAAGGAGGATGATAAGGACAAGGAGGAGGAGGACGACAATAAGGAGAGGATGATGATAAGGATGAAGACAATGACGATGACGATGGGAATGAGGAGAAGAATGATCATGATGATGCGGAGAAGGATGATAATGAGCAGGAGGAAGATAATGAGGAGGAGGGGAGGAGAAGGAGGAAGATAATGATAGAGAGGGGGAGATAATGCTGCTGATGATAAATGACGATGTTAATGACGACAAGCATTGAACATTACCCTAATGATGTTGAGGCAATTCACCAAAATTAATATGCTGCCAATCTTAAGAAAGATAACACTGTTACAAATAGAGATGCTGTTTTATGAACCAATGATGATAACGATATTACTTCAGCTGACAACAATAGCTATGCATGATAACAACGTGAATCAGATACCAATAATAATGATGTTGATGACGACGCATTTACTACTGCTGCTGCTCTGTTGTTGGTGCCTTTGCTAATGGCAACGATCACGTTGGCACTGTTATTAACAATGATGATGTTGATCAAAGCAAGGACAACAAGAAGCACTCTCAGAGTGCAGACCTCCACCAAGGTAGTATTATTATTCAATTAACAGAGGTTTCCACGATGATTTCCTAGTCTGTTGCTCAGTGAGCCTCGAGTTTGCTTGTGTACAAAATTGATTTAATTTCACAACTCCTCGTCTTCAAAGGTGCAAAATGCTATTAAGGGTGGCATTTGGCTTGTTAATACGTAAGTGACAACAGTATAAGAGGATCTTTTTGTCTTCTTGTTCATTGTTGGATTATGCCTCACTAGCACTATGAAGGTTTCATCACGGAAAAAGTGATTCAGAACTCAGGATTTCATTTGGTTCATCAACAAAATTCAATGGCATGTCACTTGGATCAAGACTGATCATGCGATTCTTTTCATGAGGATCCGTCTAGCAGTTTTGGCATAATCCTGCTGACAAACAAACAAACAAACAAACAAATAGACAGACAGACACACAAACAGATAGACAAACATACAGACAAACAGACAGACAAACAGACAGACAAACAGACAGACAAACAGACAGACAAACAGACAAATAGACAGACAGACAGACAAACAAACAAACAAACAAACACCGCCGAAAACAATGCCTCCTTGGGAGAGGTAATGAACATTTTGCTGCTATGATAACACTGCTGCCAACGATGCTGCTGATGGCATCAATGTCAATAGTGCTGCTGATAATAAGATAATGGTAATATTTCAACCGCTAGTAACAACGACGATGATGTTTCTGCTGATGACTAATTCTAAGATAAGGATGGTTATGACCATATGAATTTTGCTCCTGACACTAGGCTACTGGTAATAATGCCGATATTGCTGCTTGTAATGATGGTAATGGTTATAGCCCATAGCCGTGCTTCTGATAATGATTGTCATGATAAAACTGCTGCGAATCTTAATAACAATGCTTAAATTGCTGTTGATGATGCCAACAGGGACAAATGTACAGAACATTATAATGTTGTCAAGGCTTTCGTGGTTACTGTCTTGTATTTTACAATGTGAGCAAGATTTCAATGGGTGCACCTTTGATTTCATATTCTTACCTGATTTGCTTTTCTTTTGTCAGCTCTTTGATTCTGTAGATAAATTCGACTAAAATTTGAGACGATGACTGGTACAGGTAATGCAATGACCAGGACACCACTTAAAGAACATATACTACCAACTATTTTGCCTGCTACTGTATGAGGCACCATGTCGCCATAACTGCAAAAGAAACACATAATGGCACGTTTAGTAAAAACATAACAACAACAAGAGATAGTCAAAAAGAAAACATGTGCAAAAGGAGCAATGTGGTTTTCACTTAACATTAAAGCCAAATTAGGAAGACATCACACAAAATAACAGTTCCTGACTGATTCAGGCCACACAAAAAGCATTTACTAAGTCAGCAAATGATAGCCATATAGACAGATGTATGAGTAGCTAACAGCATTGATCAGGAGAAAGTCAAACGGACTGTTGCAAAAGCATCCAAAATTTACACTTGTCCGAATGAATAGAGTTACAAAGAGCAATTCCTTTTGTTTTAAGAGGAATTTATATCATAATTCACTATATGCAACTACAAATCAATGCACCATTTTATAACAATCTCCATATTAAAGAACACTTGATTACACTTTAGTACACCCAAATGTACCCTCTCTTGTGCAGACCCAGAATACACTCTGCTTTTATAGGCATTTTCAATTACACAATATCAGGCTCCTGATATTTTTATGTGCCTCTTACACCGAACTAAATTACATTTCAGGATAAAGTAATTACTTGCACCTCAAATAAACTGCCCACTTAATTACAGACGGTTAATTCACACAGCCTTGTATGAGCAAGTTTGCAAGGAACTATACATCATTAGGTAACAATAATACAACAGTATGCCGACTGTTACTGCAAATCAGTCTTTGGCAACTCCGAGCCTTTATCATGTAGACATGTAAACATGTCTTAACACACGGATACAATGTTTGCATTAATAAACAAGCTTGCCTGCCAGTTAGGAAATAATCTAACCGAATGTACAGTTCTGGCATACAGCATCAGATTTGTACCCAATATAAACAAACTGACACTGAACAAGGACACAGGAAGGGAAGCCACACAGCAAAAAACACTCACATTTTCAAAGACCACGGAATAAGAAGGCAATACTGAATTTATAGAAGCAACATGCAACTGCTCGATTCACCAGGCTACTAGTGAAATTCTGTTGCTCTAAGCCGTAGACGCTTTCTACGTCGAGCGACAGGTTGGACAGTTAAAGCATTCTGATGAAATCTGTCGGGTGCACGCGCAATAGTGATCCTTTGCCTTATACGATTACATTCCATCAGAAATGAAAGGTCGAGTTCTCTTACATACGTAAAGCACATTTAATCGTAGAAAGAAAAGGAGAGATATTTACTTCATTCTTTTCTTGCAGTTGGAGTTTAATTTAATACATCAATACACGCTGATACAGTCAGTGGTTAATACATAAGCAGGCTGGCTCATGAGCAAATAACCATATTAGTCTGGAGGAATACAAATTGACAATATGACAAGAATAAGACACCGGAAAGGTCACAAACAGAAACCGAAGAAGGTACAACAGAGAAATCATACACAAACTGTTTGATAAAGACACAGAAAGCTAATCATGGAGGTAGACGATTAAGTAAGTCAAAGCAAAAGAGGCAATCCACATTGCAAGTTTGCCTTCGAGGTGATGGCGAGCAGCCCAGAATAGCAATTATCCTCAGGGGCAAAGGGAAAAGGATCCGGAAAGACGATCAAGATGCATGCCATCCAGATGTCGACATCTGCTTGCAAGAAAATGCATCGACTGACACTTCATGCTCAGTTAAATGGGTAGAAAAAACGCTACAACCAATAGTCAAAGACCTGAATTGATTCGTTCTGTTCATTGATAACCTAACAGCTTAACAAGCAGACCCGTTCAAAGAAGCAGTTGCCAGCCATAGCGGAGTTGTATGGTATAGCTTAAAGAACGCTACGGATTTCTGGCATGTCGTGGTTGCAAGGATTGCCCAAACCTTGAGGGTTTTGACTGGCCACAATAATCAGCAATGGCCAGATGAAGCAAACAATGTCGATATATGGTATCGCCATGAAATGGGGTTCACGGCCACGGAAAGTTGAATGCTCATAACTCATTGGGCTGAGACTGCTTGGAAAACTTTGTATGGTTCCGAATACGTCAATTAGAGAAACCGTTGCTGGGAGAAGACTGCGTGTTTAATGATGGCTAATGGCTCGCAAGATGACAAAATAACACCAGAGGGACTTCAAAACTACAAGGCCCCACCTCCACTTCTATATTTGTCGTATGCGAGGCTGAGCCAGTATGCAACTTGCCAGATGGTTAACAAGACAAAGAAGATGATGAGCATATTCTTGAAGAAGATGAAGAGGAGCCTGTAGATCAAGGGTCAGATTGGCCAGAAAATATAGAAGATCACTCCAGAGATGACGAATTATGTGGCCGATAAGTCAAAGCTCTGTACGAGAACGGGTAGTCCAAGGGAAAAATTGAGTACTTCAACAAAACGCTTGCAAAATATAGAGTTTCATATTCAGATGATAGCAAGAACAACACTGTAATTGCTGAGATTGACAGAAATGAAATAGTTCTTTTAGACTAGGATAGTACTTGAATTATATAATAATGTATGAATCACATTCATTGTTCTGTTGTGTTCTTGTTCAAGTTTATGATGAAGCAACATATAAAAAAACATTTGAGTCTTTTTCAATGGCATATTTGCACTTTGTGTTAGGCAAGAATAACTTAACAAAAATCTGAGGCTCAAAATCGAACATTTTTAAGAATATTGAAGCTCGCCAAAAAATAAGGTATTCTTATATAAAAAGGGGTGTAGATCCAATGATGGGACAAACAAATAAAATTACACACAAAGCAGACACAAGAAGGACACTACAAAGAAGTCAGACACTAACTGATTGACGAAAAGAATGGTTGATAACGCGCTGGCAGCCGCATGGGATGATAGGCTCCAAGGTGTGAAAAAAACCACTGTCAAACTGAAAAACCAAAAAAAGGCACTACATACAAAACATGTATGCTGACCGACTAACAAAAACAAAGGCAAATAGGCATGCAGGCAGACACATGAGCAGATAAACACAGACCAACTGACACACAAAGAAAGACACATCAAGGGACAACACACAGGAAGTATACACTAACTGGTGAAGACACAGTAAGGTAACCATGAAGGTAGATGTACAAGCATATTACCATACAAGTAGACGCGTGAGCATATTACCATACAAGTAGACGCGTGAGCATATTACCATACAAGTAAACGCGTGAGCATATTACAATACACGTAGACGCGTGAGCATATTACCATACAAGTAGACGCGTGAGCATATTACAATACAAGTAGACGCGTGAGCATATTACAATACAAGTAGACGCGTGAGCATATTACCATACAAGTAGACGCGTGAGCATATTACAATACACGTAGACGCGTGAGCATATTACCATACACGTAGACGCGTGAGCATATTACCATACAAGTAGACGTATGACCATATTACCACATACGTAGACGTATGACCATATTACCATGCAAGTAGACGTATGAGCATATTATCATACAAGTAGACGTATGAGCATATTATCATACAAGTAGACGTATGAGCATATTACCACACACGTAGACGTATGAGCATATAACCACACAGGAAGATGCATGCGAATATTAGCACACAGGTAGACGTATGAGAATATAAGCACACAGATAGACGTATGAGCATATAACCACACAGGTAGACGTATGAGCATATAACCACACAGGTAGATGCATGAGCATATTACCATACAGGTAAACGAAAGAGCATATTACCATAAAGGAAGATGCATGCGAATATTAGCACACAGGTAGGCGTATGAGAATATAAGCACACAGATAGACGTATGAGCATATAACCACACAGGTAGACGTATGAGCATATTACCATACAAGTAGACGCGTGAGCACATTACCACACAGGTAGACGCATGAGGATATTAAGATACAGGTAGACGTATGAGCAGATGACAACACAGGTAGACGTATGGGCATATTACCATACACGTGAACGTGTGAGCATATTACCACACAGGTATATGCATGAGCATATTACAAAACAGGTAAACGTAAGAGCATATTACCATACAGGTAGACGTATGAGAATATCAGCACACAGGTAGACGTATGAGAATATCAGCACACAGGTAGATATATGAGCGTATTACCACACAGGTAGACGCAAGAGCACAAAATTAAACAGGTAGAATTATGAGCATATTATTACACACGTAAACCTAAGAGCATATTACCATACAAGTAGACGTATGAGAATATTAGCACACCGGTAGAAGTATGAGAATATTGGCACAGGTAGACGTTTGAGCATATAACCACACAGGTAGAGGTATGAGCATATTACCACACAGGTAGACTTATGATAATATAAGAACACAGCTAGACGTAAGAGCATATTACCACACAATTAGACGTATGAGCATACTACCACAAACGTAGACGAATGATCATACTATCAAACAGATAGACGCATGAGCAGAATAAGATACAGGTAGACGTATAAGCAGATGACAACACAAGTTGACGTATGAGAATATTACCATACAAGTGAACGTGTGAGCCTATTACCATACAAGTAGACGCGTGAGCATATTACAATACACGTAGACGCGTGAGCATATTTCCATACAAGTAGACGCGTGAGCATATTACCACAGAGGACGACATAAGAGGATATTAACAAACAGGCAGACCTATAAGCTTAGTACTACACAGGTAGACGCACGAGGATATTAGCACACAGCAAGACTTATAAAAATATTAGCACACAGGTAGACGTATGAGCATATTACCACACAGGTTTACGTATGAGCATATTACCAGAGAAGCAGACGTATGAGCATATTATCGTACAGGTAGACGTATTAGCATATTACCACACAGGTAGACGTATGAGCATACTATCATACAGGTAGACGTATGAGCAGAAGACAGCAGAGGTAGACGTATGAGCACATTACCACACAGGTAGACGTATGAGCATATTACCATACAAGTGAACGTGTGAGCCTATTACCATACAAGTAGACGCGTGAGCATATTACAATACAAGTAGACGCGTGAGCATATTACAATTCAAGTAGACGCGTGAGCATATTACCATACAAGTAGACGCATGTGCATACTATCATACAGGTAGACGCACGAGGATATTATCATACAGGTTGACGTATGAGCATATTACCACACAGGTAGACGTATGATTATATTACCATACATGTAGAGATATGAGAATATTACTACACAGGTAGACGTATGAGTTTATTACCAAACATGTTGACGTATGAGAATATAAGCACACAGCTAGACGTATGAGGATATCACCATACAGTTAGACGTATGAGCATATTACCACACAAATAGACGCATGTGCATACTATCATACAGGTAGACGCACGAGGATATTATCATACAGGTTGACGTATGAGCATATTACCACACAGGTAGACGTATGATTATATTACCATACATGTAGAGATATGAGAATATTACTACACAGGTAGACGTATGAGTTTATTACCAAACA
>JANTCA010031746.1:0-21336 GCA_024741275.1 Chironex yamaguchii | reverse complement strand
TACTACTTCTACTACTACTACTACTACTACTACTACTACTACTACTACTACTACTACTACTACTACTACTACTACTAAATGCCTTTACATCCTTGAACTGACTCTTGTCTTTGTATCAAATCTATAGAATGATTCTCTAGGTTAGCAACAAACGTACGATAACTTAACTAAAGGCCTTAATAATCAATATGAGCAAGTCAAATTCATCAACTTATGAATGAGCACTCTTGGAATATTTGGCAAGACGACAAAAGATTTCATCAATACGCTAAAGGATTTAGGATACGAAAGTAAAGCGAAGACCTGCGTTATCAGGAAAGTTTGAACACATCAAGAATTGATGAAATTTTAACTAAGGTAACTGTAATGCTTATCATTATCGTGTATATTAACTCTTTCTTAATTTCCATGTGAAAGTTTTCAATTATCCAATTCCAAGTTACTTTTGAAGAGTTAAAATAAAACGTGGAATTGTATTTTAATGTTTTAAGGCATGAAATTGAGTTTGCACTACTATTACTACTATTACCACTATTACTAATATTACTACTATGTTACATTACCCTTGAATTTATTATCAACATTAATATCATTATTTTATTCCATAATTATCATAATGTTTCATTATTACTTTCTTTGTCATCTTCTTTAGCTTGTTCTCCTTCGGTTACTCATTGCTTGGCTCCTTTGTTTTCTTCTTTCGCGTCTTTCTTTTCTATCAATGTCAACCCTACACCCGAGTGTCCTCCTTAATGAGTGAAATTTTGGGTACGCAACTTCAATCTGGGATTAACTATCTACTACCAAAGTTTCATTAAAAGTAATTAAGATTAGAAAATATATTTTAAAAGTTAAAAGTCAAAATTGTAACAATTTGATGCACCGGTTTGTTTAAAGTGTCAAGCCACAAAGCGGTTTCCAACGCAAAAATGAACCACAAAATCAAAACTTAACGTTTGGATCTTTCCATAGTTGCTAATTTGGCTCCTTTGTTAACGACATATTTAAGGTTGTCTAGAATGACATTTTCACTTCCATTGTAGCGAAAAAAAAGCCTTGTGCTCGAGCCCTGTTTACTTGTTATCCTTAGAGACGGTGTTATGGAAATCTCGAAACATCGAGTTTTGGTCTGTCGTTGTTTTTTTCGAAAGGCAAAAAGGCTGAGTTAATAAAACCTAATAAAACTCCTTCTTTTAGTTTTGTAGAGAGGTATTTACCAGAACAGACAAATAAGGAATTTGATTGGGTAACAAGGTTTAGATAAACAACATGCATTTTCAGAGGCTGAAATTCATAGGAATAACAACGTATTGATTCGCAAATAGAAGGGGAAAATTACGAGGTAAGTTCTTCCGATAACTAAGGCACAGAAACATTTATTACGAAAACACTGCATCTTCACAAAATCTGAAAGCTACCTTACACCGATAAACAAGACATGACAATACAGATCAAAACAAATAGATTTATTATTTGGTATTTACAATATAAATGTGTCCTAAAGCACCAATGTAAACACACAGAGTATAGTGTAATTACGAATAGTAACAGGGAAGTATTAGTTATCATTTTAGTACAAATTTACATCAAAATAGCCAGTGAAGTCTGGCACGTTTTTGTACGTTCCAAGCCATCCTGTTTGTTGTATGAACCATGTCATAGATGAAGTAAACTACTTTTAGGAGTGGATGACAGATAAAAGGATATAATATTGTGTTCATCGTTTTAAAAAGCCCCTTGAATCCGTTTCCTCCAATGGATAATATTTTCAGCAGGATTCTCTACTACACAGTTAAAAACAAAAATCGGATATGGTCTCGAATTTACAACTGAAATTTAGGAAGCGACATTGTGGGGTGATTTTGACCAACTTGTGAAAAGCTACGGTACTCTTCTCGTCACCTTGGCATACGTCTCCCGGTGCCATTTATGGTCGTCGTGTACAATTAACCATAATCCGATAGTCAAATCAAAGAAGGATTATGTATTAGCTTGTCCAACATTACATTTACACCAAGTGTTACGAAACACCTTTTCCAGTACACGTTCAGCAAACGAGGAGCGGGGTGGCGGGAGTGTAGAGGTAAAGTGGTGATTTTACATGTTCGTGTAGATATCAAGCATGGTCTTGTGATCTTTAGATAACTACACTGTGAGGTTGCCTGATTCCGAGGCTTGGAATTAGGAAACTACAACATGACCGAACAGACATAATGCACCCTCTTTATATTGAAGAATATACACACGTACATGATTTTATGAATCTGTGTCCTTATATTACAAACAATGTATGATGTACGATTGAATTGTATGACTAGGGCCTTGTAGATCAGTATAAATCTGCAAATAGTTCATTTTTTCTTCTTCAGATCGCCGGTAAAGGTACACATCATGTATTATACATAGAGGATACTAATGACCATGTTAAACCTTAAGACTGGTCAACTATATTGTAAAGCCAGCTCCTTTCTTGCCATCTCCCTTTGGCTAAACATGTTCTGATCACAGACTGTCGTAGTTTATATCCAAACCTGATTTTTTACGGGTGCTTCATAGAATAATTATTATCGTCTTATTATCTGAAGGTAATTTCAAGTCTGCCCGCTGTTTCCCTCGGGTTTCAGACCTGAGGACTGATACGACAGGATGCGTGTTTGCAGTTGGAATGGAAACTGATATAATCTCAATGATGAATCCTCCATGTTGACCGTCCAAGAACGGCTTAACAAAAGGGCAACAACCAGTGAAGAAGATGGTACTCGGAGAGACACAGTTTATAGCCTTCACGTACCTTAATGCCATTACCTCAGCTTAGTCAAGGTTGACGAGGCATATTAATGGAGGTAAACATACTCCATAAATGTTATTGGAACTTCAAATACGCAAACTGTGGGAACTCCTGATTGCTGTATTCATTATCGGTAAATAAAATTGCCTTGAAACATTTTCTAAGATTCACCAAAACAAATTGCATCAACGGATGTGGCAGCACAGTTTAGAGGCGAACTCTTAAGACGTCAATTGGTCTTGATTTCCACAAAAGTAAACTGGAATTAATTTCGTAATTCTCAAGTGGACATCTGTCGTACCCAAAACCCTGTCGTTACCATAGGTTACGAAAGTACTTTTCAAAAGGTGGAAAAGTTAAACCAGAATAAGTAAGGTCAAGTTAGTTCTCTATCAATGATTGAAAAACAGATATTGTATATAGAAAAATGCTTTAGTCCTCGTTCTTTCATGGAAACAAACGTAAAAAAATTGACTTGAATTTTAATATCGTCTATACCTTGCCATAGTCATCCTATTTGTGATATCTGTCAACACTAGTTTAATGATTGATTACTATCAATTTAATGTATCAAAGGTTCAATGGCAGATAATGGTCTTTTCAGTCCGCTTTCAGACATTGAAGTAGTTGTATCCTAATGCACGAATTCCATCTGTCATTACTTTTGAGGGTTATCAGCAGCTTTGCAGGCACATAGCTCTTGTCTTATAACCAGTTAAACTTGATATCCTTATTCTAATGTCCACCTGACTATAGGGGTCCCATTATAGGATTCTCATCTTTATAACTATAATAACGGATAGGGCAGATTTGTGCGTGCATTCTTGTGAATCACTGCTAAAATGAGTAATAAAGGCTTTAACTTTCAAACGTAAACGGTCTGAGCATTGTGAAAGGCCGACTATGTATGAAATCAAACAAATTTCAGCTTTATAGGTTGTTTATTGCCATGGTATGAATCTTGTTCAAAACGCCAAAACTTTTACAACCAACACTGAAATAGGAACAGGATGCGCTGCTGGTTTAAATCCGACTTAATTCAATTGCGAGTAATTGCGTGTTACAATTGTTGTTAAGAAAATAGTCCTGTAATCGCCTAGGCAAAGAATCAATGGGAAATATTATTCAGCCACAGAGTCTGAGAGGAAGAAAGTGTCTTTTCCTTCTTGATCGGTACCGTGACTGATGCGATCTAACTGGGTAAGCCGGGAATATCTATTGGCAAGATTGAATGAAGATTAACCAAATTCACACAGTCAATTACATCCACTCATTCTGCGATAAATGTGTTATTTCTACACAACTGAATGACCTTCATTTGTAAAACAAACGTCTAAAAATTTCCACATACTAAATTAATGAGTATTTATTAGCAGAAAAGTAGATACAATCCCTTTATGCCAATTCGCTCATCGGATATAAAGTTAGCCTTGCCTAACCCCAACAGTTGTTTTGTTGTTTCGTTGAAAGGATTATGTCAGCTTACAACCTAAATCAGACATAAAGTAATGTATGACAAAAAACTTACCTTAAAACCAATAAAACAATCGTTTGCCAGCATACAACATTTAACAGAGGTGCCATAATGCTTTGATGATATCAACAGAGTTGATGAGCAAGGGTCCCGTAGTACGATAATAAAATGTTTGAGCCGTGAGATTGATACTTTAACTCTTCCTTGCTGTCGACGGACTCGACACTGTCAGATAACTTGAGAACGTAGAACAATCCCTTAGTGGACTAAAGCTATTGTTACAGACACTGCCAATTCCCGTGTAAACTTACTACTCTCAGTTAGAATTGTTTCAGTGATCTTTGCCTGCTGTTTCCAATCTGTCTTATTCACTTTCTTCTTGTCCTAGCATCAACGTATTAACTTTCTCACGGTATTGTGAGCTCGTGCTTAAACAATCGCCCATTCAGAGGTGTGATTATTGATTGGTGTGTAAGCTCTCTACAAAGTTGTTTTATTTATAAGCTCGACTTCCTAGCCCTCTACTTCAGCAGTAGTAGTTCCTTAACCACAACCAGGGTGAGTCTGGCAGTGACCGCCAGTTGACCAATAAACAAATGGTATGCCAATGACGTTACAACCTGCTGAATTTTGCAACTAAAGAAAGCCAAAATTGCATGATGTACACAAATGCACCTTGTAACCTTGCCTTTACGACAAACAAGAAAAGGAGCTTTCGTTCAATATTTCCTGCTTAGCTCTTTGGCTTTAACGACTACGAGCAAGACACAAATACCAGTCGATCGATTGTTCTCCTTTCTGGGATCAGACTATCTACGGCTATTATTGATGAGTAATGTGTGATCTCACTTATAGAAATCACTTCATGATACCGACAACTATCACCGGGAATGCTTCCTGACTTTTTAGTCAACGATGCTTCAGTAAAAAGAAACAGGACAGAGAGCAGTGCTAAGTTTAAACGCTCTATTTTACAGTGCAGCATGCCATCCGTTGAAAACTCTTAACTCGTCTTGTGTGGATTGCCAATGTGTGTGAATGTAAGCTTTTACCTTGAAACCACGATATTTGGATATTTCAATCTTAATGACGCCAACTTTAGACGAAAACCAATGAAGGTCTGTTGCATTAGTGGCAAGATGATTTTATTGTGATCTTCCGACAAATAGCTAAACTGAGATAGCTAGTAATAACATATTGTTTTAATAAAAATTGAGAAAAATAGCAACCAATATTATCCCGTCTGGTTCAAAAACCAATGACAGTGACCAGCCCTCTTTGAATAATATCATACGATGAACGTTGTTGATAAATGCTTCCTGAATTAACTAGCTGTTACATCCCATACTTTTTATTCAAAAATACCTCGGATATTTTCTATTCTTTTATCGTAAAGGAGAGTACGAAGTAGATGACACACTGGCGAATAAATGAGTAAGCACATGGCCACAGCCTTAAAACAGATGGACAAGTGCTTTGTTGTTGTTGAAAGGGAACTGAAAAGAACAGAATTACAGGGAAGCGAATTTGCGGGGCAGTGTTGAGTAGTTACAACGGATTAATATCGTTTAGCCATTTCAAGCATAAATACAAAGAAATTTCGTAAGTAAAACAAAGGGGAAAATGATCAATGATTTACGCCTTTTGCACCACATCATAAAGGGTTTAAATCACATTACAAATTTTTGGTAGAGGTTCCATAATTATAATTATAAACTGCTTACTTTGCGCCGCATGTTAGGCCCTACGGAATTGGGAGTTGCTAAGGTAACTGCCCTGGGAACTAGACTTGACAATTCCAATATGAGTAACTTTTAGTGTAGTCCATTGTCTGTATGATTTGACCAAATTATGAAACCGAAAGTTTCATTCAAAGGCTGTTCTGATGCCAGATTTTACTTAAGACAGCCTTGTGTAGGTTTCTTGGAGAAAAGCACATAAAAGGAGTCCAAAGGTATTCTATTTCTTCCACCAGTAACGGGGTGACTTGTTACCAGGGGTCACTTGCTACTAGGAATACCAAAAGTAATAAAATAACACCACAGAAGTTCTATGGTTAGCAGCATTGGTATTAGATGTCTTGCTCTGTACTCTAAAGGATGTTTCAATTAAAATTTAAGAAAGCAACCAACAGGACTATGGGGTGCAAGAGCAGCGTGGCCAAAGGAAATAAAGTGGGGTCAAGAATTTGAGGGATCTAGAGATCTCACTCATTAAAATTTTGAGGCCCATCACTTTACTTTTGCTTATAATGCGTCTTTTGCTACCATACTTGCCAGTAGGGATAATGAGCTTTCATTATTTCGTAGCAATTACACTACAAAACGTAGCCCTGAAGAAATTTTGAGGACTATCTTTTGCAAAAAGTGTGGGTGTGGTGGGAGTGGGGGGGGAGAAACTATACCTTCCCGTGACCACGCCACTGGATGTAAGGATAGAAGACACCACGCTTTAGTAGGGGCTGTATTATGATGAACACATTAGGATACAATCCTTACATTCTTAAAGAAAAAAAGGTAATTCGAAGTTGAATTTTTGAAGGTTTGAAAGAAATTCTTTATGGGGTAGCGTATTTTCATTTTGAGTAAGAATCATCATGGGCGTCAAGAAGGTACAATTGATGAGCTTCTTTTGGATCAGTCCCAGGTAATGAAAACTGTTTTCTCTGCAATTTCAACATTAACTACTAAATGACAGCTGTGACGAGTGACTTATTTAAAAGATGACAGCCATTCGAAGACTTGCTAAACTGTTTCTAAGAATAAAAGCATTAATTTTTGTTCTGGGGCGTTTTGTTATATCTATCTGGATTTTAAACAGAGGGAGTCCTTAATTTGCTTCCATTTTGAATGGTAACAGGTAATAAAGTTTGTATACCCCACCTGCCCTTTTATGTTCTTGTGTAATGTCGTTCGTCTTCAACTATATTGCAAACTTTTGTATTTTGTATACATTTGACGGGTTTGCTGTTTTGCTCAATGTACACCGTATTTATTGAGTTCCTGTGCACTTACAAAATTAGAGCATTTTTCTACACTGTGACATTTCTTCTGTGTCTCTCGTCTACAATATGGAGAAAATTCGTGTGGTGGCCTTCAGAGCCTATCACCTGAGTCATCTCTTCTTTTCTCTGTATGTGGAACTACCCTTGTGGTTGTGCTTCAATTCTCATAGAATAACGCGGTGAAGGAACAAAATCTTTGCTCTAAAATAAGCTATTCTGTATTATTTTATTCGTGATCTTTGTGGGCTCCTTCAGGACTTAGATAATCAGTTTGGTACCCTGTTTATCTCTCCTGGGGACACTGCTCTGGAAGTGACTATGCAATGGCCTGTTGTTTGTCTCATATAGTATTTTACATTATCTTTGCAATCAACAACAGTCATGGGAATTAGTTGGTTTGACTAGACGAGGCATCAAAGCAGCCTTTAAATGATTTCAGTTTGTTACAAAGATGCTTCAAGGAAAAAACAACAAATTTCACATGATGTGACTAACTCCATGGGTAACCATAGCAAAAAATAAAAAGCAGAAAATATCAATGATAGAGAATCAGCTTGAAGACTATCCAAAATTTAGTACACGCATAGGGTTTGGTATTTAAACTCCCATACTCGTCGCTTACATATTTTTACAGCATATTTCCCACTAAGGTTCGCAAAGTAATCGCATCTTCCACTCACTCAAAACACATTTCTTCTAACAGGGGGGACCAAATGCTTTTTATTGCAAATAGGGAACGAAGAAGTGCAAGTAGGATTAGAGTGTATCAGGATTAACTAACTGAAGTAGTAAAAAACATTTAGTAATCTTATGAAACAGGTCTTCGAATGTAAGACATTTGTTAGACATTTCTGTCTATTTCCTGTGATACGCTTTGGTTTCTAGGTCCCGATAATAATACTCAACATTGCCATACTGTTTTCATCCAATGCGACACATTTGCAGATTTAGTCTAAGATGGCTCGTGCTGATCAAAGGAAAAGCTGAAACACGGTCTGTCAGTTCTTTGTATGTTTAATATTATTCTCCTCTTATTTTATTGTAAAAGCTCTTAGCTGAAACAGTCCATATTGCTATTATGAACTAAGAAAGAAGTTGTATTTTCATTTTGCATCTCACTGAATAAAAACCTTGCTGGTCCGCTTTAGGGGAAACTATCTTAGGACCAAATTTTTTCCTCCCCGAAATAAGTGTCCGCTTTAGGGACAGTCCCCTTGACGAGGGTCCACTTAATAGTGAGACTTCTGTGTGAGTTTGAAAGAACTAAAGTTTAACAATGGCCGGATAAAATCTTATCCCAATGCCTTACCTCATGAGACAGCATGGAGTTGACCCTTATTCATATCGTCATACGCAAACTGCTCACAGAAAATGTTACTCCATTAAGTCACGTGGTAGGGCGTGTAAATGTCCTGTTCCATGGGCAAATTTTGCAGGTAGAAGAAAAAATAGTGACAATAAGAATGATGTGGAACGGGAGATCAGGGGGCAGTATGCAACAATTATGCTACTAGCTTTTAAGATATTCTACTGTTGTATACCCTATTTTGGTACACAGAGTTTTATTTGCATTCTTGCCAGACATAATAGTGAGCTTTGGTCGACTTTTATTTTCGTTAGAGTTCATCATATAGAAAACTAATTCCGTTTCTTATTTTCTGCTTTCCTTGAACTTCTCATTATCCTACAGTATTTCTATAGCCTCAGATTGGAGCTTACTGTTTGGCATTCTTTCCAATGTACCCTACTCTTATGGTTCTTTAGGCAAAGTGACATATCAATATACACCCAACCCTTTTATAGCATTTTAACTTCTAAAAGTTAAGCACTGGAAGCAGTACCTCGACCTTATTAAAAGCCGTATTACGTACTGCACAGGAATGATCTCTCCTGACGTCAGAAATACGGATTCAATGTCGTACATTGTATTTCTCGACTTGTTCCTATGCTAGTTAGTGATCTACATTATCTGTTGAATCTCCATAGCTTTGACGCAAAATGAAGTTGTTAACTTTGAAATAAATAAGAGAGGGAGGATCGAGAACTCCCATATTAAAGAATTCCTTTTTAGATGTGTAATAAATTTTTTTACGCTCTTATAATTTCCTTTAACATTGACTCTACTGTCCTCGCAATATCATCCAGCAATTATCATTGTCACATTTCAAGAAAGATAACAATATAATCGTTCTTCATCGAATAAAACATAAAAGGCTCTCTCTCTTGGTAGCTTTCCTCGTGATTGTTATCACAAGTAGTTATGAGTGCTGTAAAAGCTACCAGTTTCCGTTTCTTTGAGACTGTTTTCATTCATCGTCAGTCTGACTCTTGCTATCAACACGCAAGCTTCAAGCTTGGCTTTCGAAATGATACGTTGTTCTGCTTAACTACTTTCGAGAGTATACGGAGTTTGCGCTCAATGCTTTATAAATAATATCCACAGCAAGTTTTGAGTTAGAAGGGAGTGACCCAGAGCAACGGCTGATGGAGTATGTTGGCTGTAGCAGAGGAGTACGCTGGTAGTCAGTGGTAGAAGAGGGGGTAGGCAACGGCATAGGAGTGGGTAGCAATTTATGAAGTGTAAAGGTTTCCTTTTTAAATGTTTTACATTCGAAGGCAATTCTAAAATATAAACCAGTCGATGATTTGGCCTATGGATTGGTTTCCTCTTCATAAAAGGGGCAATTTTTAGGCCCTTTACACTTCATACTCCAGCAATGGCGTAACAAAGGTATGCAAATAAATCAAGCTCTAGCCGATTTACCGAGCGAATAAAATATAAAAAAGTTGTACATATTTTACATACTAAAACTGCTTCTGTTTTGTTGTTTGAGGTTCAGAGCCCTTAGGTCGATCTTTAGTTTGTCAATGATGCGAGGGAATAAAGGAACTTCTGCGTTTGTTCTCGGGATGAAACTTTGTATACGCACAAAATTGATCTTTGCTGCAAAATAAACAGAACGCATGAGGTCATAACGTAAATTACCTCTTCTTAAAAAGTTTAGATTGTGACATTACACGTGACAAGTTTCTCAGACCTTCGATCAATTTGCTTATACAACAATATGCAATCTACACAGCAAATCAGATTACGATGTAAGAACGACACCTTTTAGGAGGGTTTTGCTACAACAGAAGAAGAAATAAATCGGACAATGAAGGTGATCTTCTGTCATCCATGAGGCATAAGCTAGGCACGTCGTTGCCCTTGAAGGGTATGCATACGGCAGATGCGATCAAGCATACGGCATCATCCAATTGACTTTACAAATCAATACAAGCATTTCTTGTCTATGTTGTAAAAAACTAATACTTGTCCAATTCGCAACACTTGTGACCTATGATGTGAAGCAATATGAGTACATCAAAACCAAAGTTAACAAATCATTTGTTTCTTATGAATGCACTGCTGCGGTTTAGCTTCTCCTTGTCACTGTATGGAGCATGGAGATAGAGGAAATCATTAAAATGACCACCAATGAACACTCAGTTTAACATGGTAGGAATCACGGTATATACTGCCCCAATGTCGACTCCTCATGCAGCTGAGTACTACAATGGATAGTGGGAAACGTAAATTTGTAAACAAAATTACAGACGGACAATTTTGCATGACAAAAGCGCCTGAGGCTTTGTTGCACTTCAAAGGATAATTTTCCCTACACATTTATCAGTGTCCAATGTGTTATTCCCAACTGAAGGGAAGTATTCGTGTTATTCGTTTACTTACAGTGTCAGAGTACAGCTTTTTAACATATAAGGGTATAACATACTGTATTCGTACTATAAACTTTTACACAACTGTACTTCTTACTAAATTATTGTCTAGCTTTGAATAAGGAGTCAAACTGCACATGCATACTTAAATTGGGATTATCCTGGGACTGGCAAGACGCAATCTGTAATCAGTCTTTATAAGCCTCTAAATGGTTTGCACAACACATCTCCGCTTTCCGGCACCATTGTGTGAAACATACGGCCTTTGAGGGACTAGCGTTTCACCATGTAAGAACTACCGGTTGAAACGAAAAAATACTAATTTTTAAAAATTATCGACGTGTACTCTATTGATGCCGTCGACGTTCAAGTGACCATTGTTACTGTAAGGTATCATCGCTAAGTAAATCTGTCTTGACTCGTTTTGATTCAAATATATTTGTTTTCCAGTCCACGTCAAATTTGTTGCAGTGTAAAAATGTGGCGTGCTTGCTATGAGTTTTAACTCACGGTTAATTCCTTTGTAATGAACTTGTAAATGACGCTACAATTTTACCACAATGCTTTTGGTTGAGTGGAAATTCGATTATTTTGCGAGTGCAGTTTATCTTCCCATCATGAGGAGAACCAATTGGCATTAATTGAGTGGAATATATCATGTCATCATTAGAAGGAACCATCGGGATTAATGGCAGTGACGGCTGGTGCGGGTTTTCGTTGAGGGGGTGGGCAAATTTCAGATTTGGATATGACCCAATATAGTTACAGGGACCACGCCCCTATTTCGTATTAGAGATGTTACATGAGAACAGAAATGTAACTTTTAGGTCTGTTGCTCAGGAACCTAGGCATTTAGTAAACCTTCGATAAAAATGTTTGCTTTATAAAAACAGAAGTTACAAAAGTAAGATTACAGCAAATGTCGTATCATAAGAGCAATACTGGACCGTGAGCTAGCCACAGGTGCGCTTTGATTTTTAGAGCCGTCGTTCGACAATAGAGCTCACGGAAACGGTTTCGTGTCTCCTCAGCAAATCCCATTTGTTTTCTCTCCTCCTTTTTGGTACATTGGAGAAAGAAGAAACAAAAACCTTGGCTGAAATCTCAGGAGCAATCAACGGTCCAAAGTTCGCCTGCATTTTTATGTTCGTTACTCTACCTTGAAGCAATCAAAAGCGGACATGAAGCCTTGAAAGTATATCCGAAAGTTTTTAACTGTTTGATTAGTATTGCTGTTAGGGAACAATCCATCTGTCACTTGATTAAACAACATGGATATATTATAAGTACCCTGAACAGCATTGACTTAAAATCCTTCTCTTTATCTATGTTGTAAACTCCACCATGCCAAGTTTGTGGTCTCTGCATAGAAGAATCGATTATTGAACAAATCAAATAATCTAAGTACAAATGTCTCCCTATTTGAAGAGATGCACGGGAACCATATGCGAATTTTCGAAACCCATATATGAGAAAGTGAGATTTCGATCGTCGTCCTTAATATAACTGACTTCCCCGGTTGTATTAAGTTGGTAACTCCCCTCGACAAATATTGTGGATGCTAATCACGACTCCGAATCTGCAACCACTGAATTCAACACTCTAAATTTCAAGAAATATTTAGGAAACTAAGTTTAAGTAATTGAGTGTGTTTCATCAACCAGTTAGTAAGAGTTAATAATGCTGCTTTAAGCTACATGTCTAAACTATGGCCAACTAGACAGGAACAAAAGATGACAATTACGAAACACGATTGACGAACGATGGCTCATTGTTTTGCGTAAAATGTTAAATTGTGAGCATAAAAGTTTGGGTGTGAAGACCAGAGCATCACCTACATATTCTTTAACTTGACTGTTTGACTTTCAGAGAGTCATCATACACAGGGCAATTGCATATCATAAAATCGAGACACATGGGGCCCAGTCTCCAAACCCACCCATATTCTTTGGCTGCGAAGGGGCCCACAATACTTTACAACATAGTCATGAAAAACAATACATGGAAGCATTTTTATGACCGGGCTATTGCATGGACATGACAGCTAGACAACTACAGAGCACGAGAAATGCAGTAGAAGACAGTTTCTCTTTGTCTTTGATGGTTTTGGTTTAAAGCTCGAATTTTTAGCATCAAATACGCAAGTCCCACGTGCCATGTTCTACATTTTCTGACTCATCATTTCTGCATCATGGAATATCATTTCTCATGTGTTAAGCATAAAGAATGACACAGGAGCATCATGTCATGCTCCAGGATATCTGCCTTGCTTACACAGTATAAGTTAATCAGCTTTGAAGAATAGTGTACGAGCTATGTGGCACATATTTGCTTAGTAGTAAGCTTATATTTATCTACACAGGATTGAATAGTCTACATTATTTTAAGCAAAAAGCTACTTATCATGACCCAAACGTGATGAATTATCACAGATGAAATGTTCAGCAAGAAGTTTAACAATGCAGGCTCCGAAACTAATAGAAGCTTGTTAATCAAAAGTGACAGCATTATTTGATGCTGACTGGTAGGTATGCAAGTTATATTTAATAGTCTTAATTGACTTATTTGAATAAGTACTTCTATGTTTTCTGGCATACGTGGGCTACCTTGAGGAGTTTCAGGATGACAAAATGCCATTCCATTTCGAGCTCAACATTAACACGGCTAATCTTGCTCCACTTGCAATTGCCAATGCTTAATTTGCTGACTCGACTTCTATTGACTGAAAACGTAAAACGGAGAGTGAATTATTTCATGAAAATTCATAGTTGATATTCTGGGTGTGAGCTACTAAAACGAAATTCTTAATTCGTTTTATAAACTCCTTATACTTTTCTTACCATCGACATTTTGTCATGCCAAAATTCTATTCTGTCTAAACTCTTCTGAAAACTGGGAATATTATCGTATTTCATTTCGCGAATGTGTCAGATTATTTTGTTCTGGTATCTAATTACTAGTTACGATGGACTGAAGAGTGATCACGAGTGATAGACTATGATAATCAATGAGCAAGTATGCAAGAGAATCTGCATGTCCACTTGGTTCTGCCCTTCTGATCACCTTACGGCAATTTTATTGATTTCTGTTATTGATTATTTGTTAGACTATACATACCACAACTGATTACGCATACATCCCTGTCTTCTATATATGAGAAGTGCCATAACACACAATTAATTGTTACCGTCTTTATCATTTAGTTTAATTTTGTTACTTATTCTGGTTTACTTCTTTCCTTAGAAGGGAATGGCTAATTCCAAGCACGAATGACTATGATAAGGTAGCGAGCTAGATCTACTTGCTTGCTCAGGGATTTTAACTTCATGGAGAGAGAAGTTTGTGAGAACACTTGCAAAAATGGTCTTCATTTGGGTAAGGTTACCATGATTACTGTAGTCGAGGATTCTTTCGAAAAGATATATCCTGCATGTAGAAATGTTGCACAGTATGTATTTTAAAGAGCATAGATTTTGTTTACTGAATCTTTATCCTTTTAAAGTAATGCAAGACGCATATCTACATTTCAAGAACACTGTGAAATGTTCATGGCATTTTTTGAGTGTTGTAGATCTGATTTATCACTGAGAGGATAAATGTGTGTACTTTATATTCTTTCCGTTTGAACTCCTCTCTCGTACTAGAAATGACACAAATGTTGATTAACTAATGCAAAAACTTACAATAGTAAGAGTAGATATAGTTTGTCTACTTCGCACTTGAATTTTCTATTCATTACGCTCTGAATTGTACTTTGATCAAGTTACTTGTTACACAATGTAATTAAAAAATCTTAATTCGTATGCAAAGGCCAAAATACCAGTGAAATGGCACAGATTATAAAGGAAGGAACGCTCGTGAGAAAGGTATACTTTATTCGCTATCGCTTGTGTTCTTTGTTGGGCATTTTACAATCAAAGGAATGTTTTTTCGGCAGGAGTACTATTGGACTTGAACTATGCTTGTCGTATCGAGCATATCAAAAAGCTTGTGGAAAGTTCCCGAAAGGATAGTTTTCTTCTCCAAGATGGCAAAAAATGCAACTATTGCAAGGCTGTTTATGAATTTTCGTCATTCTGTCCCTTGTCACTGTCATTAGTTGTCCCAGACTCCTGGAAGTCACTTCACTCAGTCAAACCATTTCATGCTCTATCTTCTTCTCCTACCCTTTGCCTTTGATAACATGATGTTCTTTTCATTGTGTAGTTCTGCCTCATGAAATGTCCAAAAAATACGGCCTTGTTCGCCGCATGTTAAATCTTAAACTTAACTGGAAAGCAATAAAAGAAATTCACTCATTACGCCTTACTGAAGTAAAGGCATATCGGTATTGTGCAAATAACTTAAAATATTTGCTTGGAGGCAAGAGTAGTTTGCGAAAAGGGATGAAGTCAGATTGCAAAATTAGATCGATCAATGTATCAGAAAGACTTAAGGTGATTTCTGTCCTGTCACAATTTAAGGAAGTGGAGGCAATATGGAGAGATCGAGAAATAACAATTTGATATCAAACGGTAAAATGTAATATCCGGTATATAACTAGTAAACAGTGACCGACGAAGGAAGATTTCTTGGAAGGATTCCTCCTGTAATTTGGTCCATGTAAGCAATTACGCTGCAGTGTTAAATAGAGTCATACGCGAGTTAACCTACAAAATAGATATGGAAGATTGTCTGGAGTATGATGGGAGATAAATATGCGCATACCAATTGAACTACACTATTTGATTGAATAGATCCTACTAATTAGTGACGGAAAATTAGTATACTTGAAAAATAATAATATATACGGGATGAATCACTCTGACATCTGTATGCTTTATGCTTAATTGAGTCACGCAGCAAAGATAAGTTTCGTATTACCCATGTTACACTCTCACACTAAAACCCTAAACGAATTGTCCCTATTCTTGATTTTGCTTTTAATTTCTGTCTTATTTGGTTCTTTACTTTTTTTTATATGTTAACCAATTTAAGATGGGGAATGTCACTACCGAGTTTGTCTTTCGACGTTAGTTCAACAAGTTTACTTATCTCTACGGATAATTACTCCGCTTTCGCGTGAACTCGTCCAATCCAGCTAAGGGGTAAAATGGTATTCTAATGTTTTTTTATTCAAATGTGTTGGAGATGCAACTTATGTTGATAGCCTGCTCGTTAACACGAAATTTACAATGTTGAGGTCAGAAGACTGACACAGACTTCAGGAAAACAAGATGGGTTCTACTTGAAAGAAACAAGAACAGCGTTCAATGACTGGCTTAAGGCACAACACGCCTGCTTCCTCTTACTTTCTTTTTTAGATTTACAAGATCCATGCGGCTAAAAACCTCCAGCTGATGTTTCCTGTTTCGCAATTTTTAAGACAGGGCACTCAGTTCTTTTTAAATCGTCGCTTCGTTTAACTAACTCTCTGGGACTATTTCCTTCTTATCAGTTCTATGTTGTTTCTGACGAAAGGACAACCACAGTTTGTAGGAAGGGCAGATCAGTGCAGTATCTCAAAGTACTCAATTAATACTCACTCACATATCCTTCTCTACTTGGAGAAAAAAGTGTAACGACAAAAAAACAAACATGCAAAACGGTAGTGAAAAAGTGAAATTTAACATGTTATGATAACGTTTTTCCTTTAGCAAAATAATTGCAGAGGAGGCGGATAAAGGAAATAGAGCGCTTTAATTAATTCAAAACTCCTAGATAACTCTAACTGTACCATTTAATAATATCGAATGATGCTTTTTCAGGCTGATAAAATAACTGAGTGATAACAGTGGATATTCCGCTTTCAATTGTTCGTTTTCGCCTTCACCTTATTTTCAAGCGAGGAACTTAAGTTCAACGCTATATAAACATGCACTATGAGTACATAGAGTACAGTCCAGTATTATTGTCCTTAAAATGGGCACTTTCTTATTTTAGCTACCGTTAGTTTAGTTTCGTCAAATATCCAGCCCAGTTTGTAAATCATCAGACCATGAGACTCGTGAACGAAAAACTCCTTCAAATTTTTGGCCAGCTCCTTGGGAGTAGTCTTACTTTTTGAATGCACGACTGACAGTGGTCACGTGTGATTGCAAAATTGATTTGATAGGGAGTTTAATATCAAACTTCGCAAGTCAGTTTTTGACAAACCATTTACAGTATTTGGGCTGTAAAACTATAGCCCTCCCTTGTTTTCCTAAAGAAAGGTTTCATCATTGCAATCATACACTCAAAACTCAACGAATTATTTGATTTGATTACATCATAATGACAAATTTTTCAGAACAAGAAACAATAATCTTGAGCTAACTTTAGTGATATTTGTTAACGTGCAAACAAACGAACAAAATATGTCTCTAATACACTCTTAACGTAAGCCAAAGCACAACCAAATTTACATTAGAAAGAGAGATCTTCTATATAAACTGCACAGGGCTATTGCATAAGACCTCCTCAAAAATGGCTACTACAGGGCAAACACCAAACTCACCCAACTTCTTAGGACTCAAAGGCCCTCACAAGAATTTGCTAACATAATCAATCAGTAAAACATTGTTTGAGGGCCTGAAACTGCAGTTAGTTTTGACCGGACTATTGAACGGACACTAACAGCGAGTAGCATGTAGAATATACGATGATCTGTGCAAATAGTTCAAAATAATTCAATGCAGTGCAGTTTGTATATAGTAAACAAAATAAATATGATGCAACACTTTAAGAAAAGCAATGCAGTGGTTTTTGGTGCGTGCGTTTTTGTAGTTGTTGCTTCAGTGGGACTGAAACATCTCAACATCTCAATTTTCTGAAACCGGTTTGAACTGTTTTACATCTTGGGGGCTTGGGAACAAGTGTTCAAAGCGTGGACTGAAAGGAACGGTTTTTCGAGACTGCAAGGCAAGTCAATTTTTTTTGAAAAAGTGACAGGATACTCAAATAGTCGAAAGGCAAGCGTCCTTGAGAAGTCACAAGAATGTGAAAACAGTGAACAAGGCATCATTTGGTTGTCTAGAAAATTTGGCCTGGTGTCTTGACTGATGGCCAGGATGACTTAAATACTTTTGCAGCTGGTAGTATTAAGTGCCCCAATCAAAAAGCGGCATTAGCCAATGTTTCTTCCATACTTTTCACGAGATGAAATAATACTTGGGATATGTCGTTAACATCTTACAACCTGTTCAAATCAAATGCCATTTTGAGAAGGAGTTTTATTGGCCATTTTCTTGGCAAACAGCAATGATTGGATAGAAGAGTATCAATACAATGTTGCGCTTTCTATTGTAGGCAGATCATAGAAAAACAATTTCGTCATCTATATTCCGCATTGAGCAATTAACTAACAATGCAATTAACTAACATTGCAATTGTTAGGTAAAGAAATATGTTCTTTGACCAATTACCCCTATCGGCGACATCACCTTCCCTGTTAATGCAAAAACACAATAGAAAACACAATACTTGTTTTCACTTCTTAATAATCTGTGTTGTATGGGCTAGGCAAATATCGTAAATTAAATGTAAAACATTGGCTACTGCCACTTTCTGGTCATGAGTGGAGCACTGTTGCTAGTCTATAACGTTTTGACGCGACAATTGGGGGTTAAGTCGTATAAGCATACATTATTCACAGTTTGTTTGTTGTCTTGAGCCTTGCTCCACAGGACCAATTTGGGGCCGAAAAGAGGGTATGATGCTGGACTTCCTGGTCTCCTTGTCCAAAATGTTCTTGTTTTGCCCATCGAATGTGTGATCATTTTTCGATCAGTGCTCAGCTACCTCACGGCGTTTAGTGTCACCCCTTTAAACAGCTCTTCCATGTTCTTTTACACTCTGCCCTAAAGATCTTGGAATCCATGTGAAAGGAACGTTGGATGTTGAGTACTCATCATTAGAAAACGTCCAAACGTTTATCGCATAATCTAAACGTTTTGTCTGCTCATTTCAGTTAAAACATTTTTATTCTACAACAAAATAGAAAATATGACTTATATTGCGGAATTAACCATTATCATTTACGACTTGTAATCATCAAAGCAAGGCCTATCTCGAAGTGACTCTCACAAAGCACGAAAAACGATGTGTGTATAACAGGTACCCTGAAAGGATTTTTTGCTCTAATGATCGCATTCATCATAAGAAACTCAAAAACAGTACTTCACAACCATTCTCCTTAACGTTGAGTCAATGATGTCAGTGTGGGTAAAATAGGGGATTCGGGAGCTTGCTTAGTTAAAACGAAATTATTTGTGACCAAGCCCTTAGACTATACTTACTAATCAAATTGACTCTTGGCCAATTTTTTAAAGTGGGGATTGGGGCCCTTTATTGCTCTGTATAAACACCACTGATGTGGCCTCCAAGGAAGTATATACTTAAATTGTAAGTTATGGTCCTAATGATAATACTTGTAAACTTCCAGCTTCAAACGATTTCAGGAAATGCCACTGCATTGATCCTTGTTGAAGGCCAGTGAGTGCATCAATAGGAATCTTACAGATGATTGAAATCTTGGCACACGTCTCGTTAACTTCTTTTAAATCTGCATGATCCGACAATTGTTTATTGTAGGGCTCTTTTAAACGAGGCTGACGCTGTGAGATGCACTGTTGGTTTCCCCTCTTTTAAGAAAGATCTGCGTGCGCTCACAAATGTTGTAGTTATTTATGGTTGGTAAGCCTTTTGTCCATAAGATGGTCGAGAAAAAAGGTCTCACAAATACTTCCGAACTATGGTAGAAGACGTTGGTAAATCTCATGTGCTTTCTATGTAATAATTACTGTCGTAAATTACTACCTTGGATCCCGGATGAGATTTAGAGCATGCCTACTCTGCCAGTTTTCAGACATGTGTCCAGACAATGTTAGCTGTAGCAATGATTGAATTGCAACAATACAACTTAACATATTCCATAACCAAATCAACCAAATTAGTTCAGTCTACTACCGTCCCACGAGGCCGCAATGTCGTCAACTTGATTTAAGGGTTAGTTTCCGGTTAATGTGGTAATTTCGATTCGTTTACAGGCAAGTATTTTGATCGTAATCAGCCAAGAGAGGTTTGTCAAGATTTTGTCACCTTCAATGCCAAAACCATCAGGACAGTCCCATGTTCACCTACAAATCTCTTGCGTTCATTTGCACTGTAAAACAACGGTAATTTCTAACTATCAACCTCGGAAGATATGGGCTAGGCCGTAATGATTGTCAACCTATCCCAGAGTTTACGGCATTAAACTAAAAAGAGTGGTTCTTGATGACCTTATTCCAAGAAATTAACCCGGCACTTAATTAAGGCGGTTTTTTAAAATTCGCATTGATAAAATACCCGTTAATTAGAAGTCACGTAAATTTCCAGGCCGTTCTAAAGGCTCTGAGTAAATAATGGAGTTAAAAAGGAAAGATAACTATATTTAAAGGAAAACATCTATCTTTTACAACGATCGTATAAAAACAATTGATGTTATTGTTGAAGTTAAAAGAAGCAAGACGACCTGGATTAGTATCAGCTAACCCTTTTATGACAGACTAGGTTGCTGTCGTTGTGAGGAGAGAAAAATCGGAATGCATTTAAACTTGTTTTATTTCTGTGTTCATTCGATACATAATTTATCCTAGTTTGACTAAAGCGCATTGATTCAATTTTTATTACAATGTGTCTTTGGCTAACCGCGTTAATTTGATTCGCTTTAATTTCAGTTACATTAATTTAGGGCTTCCTTAATTTCCTACAATAAGGTACATCTGTTACTGTAAAGGTTTTTGCCTTTCTGATAAATTACAAGCGGCAATTCATGACCATTATATACATGTAGACAGGATGACTCTATGTAGAGTATAGTCCCTAAGTTATAATGGGCAATCACGTTAGGTCCGAACCAGGGTTTTGCAATTCCAAATCTAATCCCCTCCCTCCAAAGCTAATCCCCTCCCTCCAAAGCTAATCCCCTCCCTCCAAAGCTAATCCCCTCCCTCCAAAGCTAAACATCCCAACAGAAATGAAAATTCGGGAGAATTTATGTGGTGTGTGTCCATGTGGTATGTTTTGAAACTTGAAAGTATCAAATTAATAACCTTTGTACACGTTCCAGTAAGAGGTGGGAGTGGGCTCTTCATATCCAGGACCCTGGTACAACATATTATATATATAATACACCAACCGACACAGTGCTTTTTTATATATATTCATCAAGAGTAGAGCATTACCACAATATCTGCACTAAGTGGGAGCCGACCGGTCTCGAACTGGTAACCCTCAGAGCTATATATAAATATATAGAACAAACTACACTAGCTGACAATCTCATGTGTTTATTAAAAATAATATAAATTCTTCAAAAAATAAGCATCTCATATAACGTTTCGAATAATTATT
>JANTCA010031735.1:0-21336 GCA_024741275.1 Chironex yamaguchii | reverse complement strand
CACCAGTCCTGTCTCCTGACAGTGTGGAATGCTCTTCTCAAACGGTTTCAACATGCAAGTTCTGTGTTACAAGAGGGGGTAAATTTAAACACAGCTGTTTCTCTCCTGGAATCAATGCAAGTGTACTTCCTGAATTAGAAAAGGAATTGTGCATTTCAATGCATTTTTAAAAAGTCTACGAACGGGAGGAGCTCTTTCCAGCTACAAGATCAGTGAAAATGACATGTTATTTTTAATTGCTGATAATTCCATTTATGAATTATTTGCCAATGCTTCAATTGCACTAAAAGGAGAACGTTCATTTTCAAAGCTCAAGTTAATATTGAATTACTTGAGAAATTCAATGAGGCAGAAGAGGTTGGCATCTTAGGCCGTTCTGTCATTAGAAATCCGGCTATTGAGAGGCATTGATTTCTCCCCTGTAATTGACAGTTTTGCAGAAGAAAAGCCAAGGAGCAAATGCCTTTGAATTTAGCATTAAAACTTTTCTAACAGTGATTTATATTATCATTATTTCCTATTTTATAAATAGCTCTTTTCAGTATGAAATGGTCTCTATGTAAAATGAATTGCTTCAAAGGAAAAATCATAACAATTTTAATGAGAAAAAACTTGAAGAATAATCTTGGTTAACAAATAATTTTCAAACAAGGGTTCCTAAGATGATTTGAGCTCCGGGCCCTGCAGTCCCAAAAACTGCCACTGCCCAGGAGATGGAATCTTCAACATCAAACACAAAGAAATATCTGGGAACAGATTGTAGTACAGACAATGAATTCACTCATAACAAAAATACGGAACAAGCCTGCAAACCTACCAAGAACAGTGCTGTATGAACTCAAAAATATATGTGATAAACATACAATAAAAGTAATAGGGGACTTGGAAGAAAAGCTCAAGAACTGTGGAATGCAATGAAAGTGGAAATTCATAAAGCAGCAGAAAATTATCAGAAGGAAAAGACAACTGGAAAGAAAATGTGGATTTTAAGTTATTTTAAGATATTCTAAAATTGATAGAGGAGAGAAGAAAGCTGAGCTGACACTGGAGACACTTAGACAAGTACATACAGAAGTGCAAGAAAATCAAAGAGGCATGTAAATATGATAAAAGCAACTATTTAGCTGAGAAATGTAAACAAAATGATGAATACCACGCTCACAATAAGACAAGAGGACTGTGTGAAAAAATTTAATGACTTGACACACTCTTTTTCTTTTAAGAAAATCACAATTAAGAACTGAAATAACATATTCTCACTTTTAGCCTCTTTAGCGCAATAGATAAGCTGTTTATTCAGAGTGATTTTCTAGTAATAGACTATTTTGTTATTATCAAAAGTTATAAATACAAACTAGAATAAAAGCCAAAACAATCAACAAGTCCAACAAAAGAATTAACTGTGCAAACTACAGAAAAAGTGTTCAGTTAACCGTTGCATATAATTTGCACATCGCTGAACGAGATACGGGAAGTACAAGAATAATGTCAGTCTGTCGACATGTACAGTATTGATTTGTCTGTACTTGTTGTCATTCTATTCAAGTTTCTAACATTCCTCCCTCTAATGCAGTCGAATCTTGGCTTTTCCAAGTTGACTTCGTGAATGCCAAAAAATGGCTTTAGGGAGAGGTTTTGTCAATAGGCCAGCTGTCATGTCTTCAGTTGGCAGATGTCCCAGAATGATGGTCTTATGGTTATTCACTTTATGATAAATAAAATGATGGCAGATTCGGATGTACTTTTGCTGTGTATGATGGACTGGATTAGACTTCATGCGTATGGCAGGAAGGTTGTCTTCATAAGTCGTTATTGGTGGCAGATCTTCTTTGCCCAATTTGGTGAATAACTGACACAGAAACGGTGCTTTCCTTCCAGCTTGAGACAGGGAGATGTATTTAGCATTTGTTGTTGAGTGTGCAACTATTTTCTGTTTTGATGACTGCTGCGAGATAGGTCCATATGCTAGGATAAACAGATAACCCGGCCATGACTTTGAGTTATCTTTGTCAAATGCATGTGCGGCATCAGCAAATCCATATACGTCAAACGGTATTGGCTTGTAAGCAACACTATGTGTATGTGTACCTTCCAGATATCGGAGAATTTGATAGACAGCAGACCAGTGAGCTTCAGTAGGGCAAGTGAAAAATCGTGCACAACTTGACACAGCGAAATGTCTGGTCTTGTTGCAAGTGAACAATAAAATAAACTTCCAATGATTTGAAGGTACTGTCGATTGCGTTCTTCATTAATTGGTGTTGAATCATCACGGCAAAGAATAACATTTTGATCTGCCATTTCCAGAAACCTCAACTTTATTCAATAGTTGCTCAATGTACTAGTCTTGAAGTAAACAAAGAGATCCATCCTTTTGTTTGATGATATTAATTCCAAGCAGATAGTGTATTTAAACTTTACCATCTCCTGCTCTGTAACTGTAATGAGTGCTAGAACATCAACACAGATAAACATTGAGTACTCTGAAACACACTGAGTGAAACCCATTTGTTTCAAGTGTTTGACTAGTTCCATATTCCACATCTGCATACCACAACTTACTGAAGGTTCAGTGCTGAAATGGTAGATGTTATACAAAGACTGTGTCCAAATTTGGAAGGCTGGTATTTTGCTGAAAGACTAGACAAAAGCAACTTTGATCACCCTGCGAAAAGAAGAAGACCTACAACAATGCTACACAATCGCACAATCTTCGTTATTTGCCATACTAGTAAAATCCTGTTGAAAATCTTAATGTGGTGACTTGACAGAAATCTGGAGTGTGAAACTAGCAGTAATCAACCAATTTTCAGGAAAGAGGCCTTCAATTTGAGAGTCCTCACAGAAAAAGGTAGATAGTATGACCAGGACATTTTTACTTGCTTAGAGGATTCTTCCGATTGCAACTTACAATTGTGACCACGGACGCCTGCACGCGCTGAGGGCAAGGAAAAAGGTTTCCACCGAGGCCACAGAGTGAAATTTTTCAAGTCTTCTTTTCTGCTACAACACACCAAAGTGCCGCGATATGAAAAGACACAGTACTTAACGTTAGTTTTAAAAGTAAACCGTACATTTGAATTAGACAGAAAATTTTGCAATTGAGAGCAGATATCAGTAAGAATGTTTTCCAGTACCTTGTTTGGTATTTCAATGAAAAACTTCAATCGAACACTGACTTTGAGATGTTTAAGACACGAAAGAAAAATTAGGTCAGTACTCATTGTGACATTTTTGGCTGGCACTGTTTTGTTACAAATTTATTACATTAATATACAAAGTTTGTTGCTACAATAAGATGATCCGATACTGCAGATCCCTTGTTGCTTACAGTTTGTAAATGCTGCATGAAAGTTTTATCGTGTGTGCACCTCCTGCCTCCCCAGTGTAGGCGCCCCTGATTTTGACAGTTTATTGCTGAAATGAGAAGACCTCCCAAGGATTGAGAGTTTTAAAAATCACCGATAAAGGTTTTTGAGAGACAGTCAACATGAAACGAGGTCCAATGCGTAAGCACTTAGAGAAATAAAGAGACTAACAATGAAGAATCTCTTAGTACAATATGCGAGAGAAGGCCGAGATTGTAGCCAAACACGTAGCTGGAGATATTGGCAAAGGTGGGTAAATTCGAGTAAGAACGATACGTTTAGGGTGGTAGGCAGGTTTGTTAAATAAGAATAACAGATGAATAACGGCAAATAACGAATTTATCAAGAGTTAAGAACAGAACATATTAAAGAATAATGTTAGAAAATCAATCTGTGAATTTTCCGTATCTACTCGATGGAGAACTTCTCAAACGTTACCTTACCAGCTAATCCTAATCTAGACAGCAACTTTGACAAGTCTTCTTTAACAAGTGTACTTCCTCGTGTAGGTGACATTACAGGAACGCGTGAAAGGGGGAGCAAGAAGGGAAAGCGTCCCTCCTGCCTTTCATTTGGAGGAGTAAAAGTGGCTTTTGTGGAAAAACATCAACGTTTTTACCTATTCTTGACCCGGTCCTAACAAATCTTTGTTGAAGCCTGGCAACGAAAACGATTTCATGGTTACAGGGGCCATTATGAATTGTCGGAAAAGTGGGACAAAATGGCGGATTCACAATGACAACATAAATTGCCCATACTTCTTTCATGGTCAATTTTATGTTTAACATGACAAATTACAACAAATTTATACTTTTAATAACGATAAAGTATGGTTTTATTAGAATATATAGTTACATGTTTGTCCTTTGTTGTTTTCACATTCTTTTACTTTGGTTTCTGCGACTTGGCAAAAATGGCCTCAGATCGACCACCAGTTGCATTCATCAACTCAACTTCAAAACTGTTGAGGTTATGAAGGTTTTCTGTCTATTTTCTGCATCCTTATATATTGGCCTTTCATTTGATAGCTCCTTTGTCTCCGTAGACTGCGTCATTTTTGAGATATACCCCTTAGAAGCCATGTCCAATTTTCAATGGTGTTTCACTTGGTGACGTACTTCTTAGATGGGTGTGTGAAGAAGATTCGTCTTCACAAGTTTCTTACCGGTTATATTTGAAGGAAGACATCATCATTTTCTTGTCATGGAAGTAAAAAGTGATTCCCTGGGTTGAAGGTGGGTGTATTGCTCAGATATCAAATACAGAGAGGATTTCTTGGGTTGGAATGAAACTTTTTATAACGGGATTTCACAAACAGAACAATACATAGATTTGTGGCTCTTTCGTCTGTGATAGAACTCACATTTAGCAAAGCAAAGTAAAATAGTTTAGATTAAAATGGCCTCCAAACGTAAGAGTATCAGGAGAGAGGATAGCTGCTCGATTGGTTGTTGTGGAAATAAGTTTTGCTTATCAGAAGACCGTATTGTGAAAAGGGGGCATGTGAAAGAGTTGAAGTATCATTCTTTCCCAAAAGATAAGAACATGCATGCAGTTTGGGTGAAACAAGTAAACAAGGGTCGAGTGGGGTATACAGTTGTTGGGAGATCCAGAATCTTCTCAAATCATTTTGTGAATGCAAAACCCACTTACGACTACCCTTACCCAACACTTTTCTTGGTTCCAAGCTCCAGTTCTGACAAGAAAGACGAGTTGAGCAAATCTCCCCAAAAAGACATAGGATAAACAAAGTCATAACAGAAGATACATCAACAACAAAAATGATGCCCCCTGAAAATCCTTCAAGTGATGTGTTGTCGTCTGCATCTTCATCAGCTACGGAAAAAGCGATCCCTGGGAAAGTTTTTTTGCCACATTTTACATTTGCTCATATCACACGAGATGCTGACATTCGTTTTTACACCGGCTTCAATAACACAAACGTTTTCAAAGCAGTTTACACGCATTTACTGCCCATATTCCCGAATGCAGTATTGGAAAGGAGATACTGCAACTAAACGGGAACTGCCCAAAGATGTGGATACTACATTGTTTAAAGCATTTGAAGAAGCTAGTATACCAAGAAACCGACCTGGTCCACCAAGAAAGTTGAGTCTCGAACAAGAGTTTCTCATCACCCTTATGCGTTTAAGAGTAGGACTATTGGTCAAAGGTCTAGCTTTCAGGTTTGATATGACGAGTGGCCTGGTTACAACAGTTTTTGTCACATGGATAAAGCTCATGGCATCGAAATTTAAAGGGTTGATCGTCTGGGCTGATAGAGACGAAATAAGAAGGAATCTTCCTCACGTTTTCAGGAAATATTATTCAAAATGCAGAATTATAATAGACTGCGCAGAAATATTTATTGAAACACCATCTAGTTTAAGGCTTGCAGCTATATGTTAGAGCAACTACAAGCACCACTACACAATAAAGTTTTTGTTAGGAATAACCCCGAATGGTAGCATTAATTTTGTTTCCGATTGTTATGGTGGCAGTGCATCGCATATTTTCATCACGGAGGATTGTGGAATTTTGAAAAAACTACTTCCTGATGATCAAGTCATGGCTGATAGGGGCTTCAAAATCAGAGATCTACTGGCTTATTATCAATGTGCACTTGCTATACCTCCATCAACTATTGGCAGTATGCAAATGATGCAAACAGATGTTGCAAAAACAACTCTTATTGCAAATGTATGAATATTCGTAGAGAAAGCAATAAGAAGAATTAAAGAATTTAGAATCTTGCATAACGTACCAATCCTATTACTACCCCACATGGACAACATTGTAGCTGTGTGTGCTGCATTTACAAATCTGAAAGACTCACTTCTTGAGCATTGACATCTTTATAATTTTATTGTAATTGAATAAATTAATAGCAGGAAAGGACTGCAGGGACCATATTTTTGGAAGAAATTTCTTAACAGTTGTTATCACAGATAAAAAAAATAATGAAATATACATTTTTGTTAAATGTCCATAACAGTTAAGTCTTTACATATTCAAAACATTGTCTTTGCCAGGGGCTAGCGCTAGCTGGCTACATTGTTCACAAATGAAGTCATTTCTTGGTTTCTGTTGCAACTTGGCACAAGGCCAATGGTAACATAGCATGCATTCATTACATTCAATGCTTTTTTCTTCTGATTTCTTGATTTCATCTGGATCCAGAGTCTCCAGACATGGTTTGTCGCAAGTTGGGCAATATGAAATAGCCCGGTTTTTTAGGAGCACAGGTGCAACATATGCTTTGAAAAAAATCACGGCATTTTTCTCCAGCTCTGCCCAGTGTTTTGCATCAAAGTCAACTTCCTGAACCAAAATGTCACCCTTTGTTTTCCACAAAACAAAGTATGCAATTTGAGAAATGGTTACTGCCATCTGTGTTGTGAGTTGACTGTAATATTTATGCTCTATCCGAACACGTATCTGGCCATTTTCCTCCACCAAAAAATCGGTTTCGAGGTACCCTTCGGCAACAGCTTTGTTCAGTATTTTATAAGGGCACTTGTTTTCTACAGGGGATGGGCTTTTTTTGCAGCAGGTGCAGATAAATATGTCATCTGGAGTTGCTCTAATAAATGGAAATAACTTATCTGTCGCCAATCCAGACTGAAGAACTTTGGCATTTTTATCCTTGGTGGCAAAGGCATCTATGAAAGCTTTTCATGCATGATCTTCATGGTCCCTGCCCCATTTAATGGCTGGTAGACTGCCTATGTCAAAATCCTTGAACATCTTGGCAAGCAAAGGGGTTGTTTTTGGGTTTTTTACCCTAGAGCGTGCAATTGAATTAATTTTACTGAATGTTTTACAAATTTTTGTTGCCGTTATGCAACCTACTCTCTGTTGGCAGAAACCAAAATAAAAGAATGTGAAAACAACAAAGGACAAACATGTAACTATATATTCTAATAAAAGCATACTTAATCATTATTAAAAGTATACATTTGTTGTAATTTGTCATGTTAAACATAGAATTGACCATGAAAGAAGTATGGGCAATTTATGTTGTCATTGTGAATCCGCCATTTTGTCCCATTTTTCCGACAATTCATAATGGCCCCTGTAACCATGAAATCGTTTATTAATCTTTGATTTAGTGTGTTAGTTCAATTCACGAGAACAAGCCAAAAACAATTTCTCATTCTGTTACTTATAATGAAGTAGTTGATAAGGTACGTACACCAGGATGCTGAGGAAAGCTTTGAATGTGCACTAGTCGGCTTACATGACGAACAAGAAGCTATATGGCAAGCTACCATCAGTCAGCAGCAAAGTAGCAACAAGGAGGCGCCAGTTAGGTGGTCACTGCTCTTGACATCCAGAGTTAAGCACACAGAAGCCGATTCTGTGGGAACCAAGGCCACCAAGGTAGAGGATGACCAAATGCAAATTACGTGGACATGCTCAAGATGGATACTGGTGCTACTGATGCCAGAGAACTAGCAACGCTCATGGATGATAGAGAAGTCTGGAAGCAACATGTTAGGTCTCGACTGTGGATGATAATATGATAAGTTGTCGAATTTTTCTTATTTCGCTGTAGCTGTTTTAGACAAAACAGAAAGTCTAAAACAAAAGACAGCTACTGGGAAATCAAAAAATGTCAAAACATCTAAAAAATAAAAAGTGGAAGCAAAGTTTTTTTATAATTGTGCCTTGTTTTCGTAGTACAAGAATCTTTTGTGAAGAACTTAAGCTGTGGCTTTGCCTTTGTCTAAAAGGTTTCGAGATTTCACGCTACGAAGGGACTGTGATTGATAAAAATTGTAATATAGAAATTTTGCGACATGCCTCAAAATGCCGAAAACTGATTGAAACCAAAACAACATCTCCCAAAGAACTTAAGAAAGCAGCAACAAGGCCAGTACAGGCAAAGATAACGTAAATTTTTTCGCACCAAACTATCAGCAAAAGTGAAATTCATAAGACTGATCAACCAGGTATGTCTCTCATCTTGTCTGCATCATGTGAAGGTACAATGGACAAAATTACATCTAAATTAGATGATAAGTCACGTTTCACTGAAGCCTGGGTCAAGAAAAAAGATAATTTTACTTCTAATGATAAAGTAGATAGTGAAAAAAGTGGAAGATACTTCCAAGCAGAATGGTTTGTAGCATTTGATTGGCTTGCATATAACAGAGAGAGAAAGAAAGCATTTTGTTCGGTCTACACATCTCATAGCGAATCTCGAAAAGGGAACTTTGATTTCAGATATGGAGAGGGTTTTGACAATTGGAAACAGCACAAGGAAAAATTAAAGAGCACAAAAACAGCCACGCCCTCAGAGCTGCCGTGTATGCAATGGAAAGATCCAACCAGTCATTTGTGTCGACAATAACCTCTCTAAAACGTGAAAAAACAGAGTCTACGGATGCAAGGTTCGGTTTCCCATTTGCGCACTTGAAAGACACTTTTGTGGCAGAGGGTGGGGGGAGGTGTTCCAATCAGAGTTAATAATGATGAAGATTACGACACCTATCAATTCAATTTAGATAAAGCAGTAACAGGCACCAGAGCGCACCAGAGTGCTATTCCTACTTAAAGAAGAGCACTATGTTATGAAACTAAAAGAGATTTGCTTGACAGGATTCGACAATGTAAAGTTTTTTGAATTCTTGCTGACAAGTCATCTGATGTTAAAAAGAAGGAGCTCCCAAGGTCGTACCTCAGATGCTCTTCTGTTGTATATAGACGATGTACTTCTGAGATGCCACCTTCATGGGGAACAGATGACAGGCATGGGCTTTGATGGGGCTGCCACTATCAAGAGTCTTCGAAGCGAGATTAAAGAAAACGTTATGCCAAATGCTATTTACATACATTGCTTTGTGCACCGCAATTAACTGTTTCTGAAAAATGCCATTAAAAATCTGCTCTCATCAGCAGTACAACTTTGCCAGTACCTTTACGCGATTGTAGGTGCCTACCCTAAACCAATCATATTATTTCAAGACATCCACAAAGATTTTATGATTGAGCAGGTGACCAACGAATACAAAATCACGAGGCTGCAAAACTTGTCAGTTACTAGATGGACAACTCAATTAAAGGCTGCCAATACAATCTTTGAGAAGACAGCCGAGTTAAGGAAAACTTTAGAATCCCTTAACAGTGACTTTTCAATCAATGGAGATACCAAGGGAAGAATCCAACACATATGCTGAATCATCAAATGTCTTCTTTAGATATTCTGTTTGGTATTAATGTAAAAAGGAGGCTGAGTACTTTGCTAGAGACGTTTTCAAAGGAGCTTCAGTCAGTTACCACTTCTGCAGATGGTACATTTTATTCCTTAAAACAAATTATTCAGCAGTTACAAGAGATAAGATGCATGGAGGTTTACAATCTTATTTTTGAGGAGTCCAAAGAAATTGTTGATGTCGGCAAAACAACGATGGAGTGCAACCAAGAAAGATCCCATGGTGGATGGAAGATGGATCAAGCATCTTAACCGAACGACTTCCATCTATATTGACAGATCAATGATAATTCCGCCAAAGCTTCTTCATAGGTATTGATGCAGTTTCTTCCAGTCATGGAGAAAGATTTGAACAAGTAGATTTATCTACTTTGAAAGCAATCGAAGAGGTCATGCTTAAATCGATGAAAGATAGAGGAGTTGATCTGACCGGTCTTCATTGTGGCTTTCTTGACAAAGAAATGGTAAAAGACAGCTGGATGGTCTCCCAACCAATTTTTGGGTTTACAATATTGAGAGGGAGCTAATGATAAAAGATGTAAAAATCGAAAATATTTCCAATGCAATGCCCTTAGCAAAACTGCAATGCTAAGAAGTACATAGGATGATCAAATGTTGTAAGACAGTGCCACTTAGTTCATTGAATTGCAAACACAGCTTCAGTGCCAAGACGTGGTTGTGGGCTAAAACAAAAGCATACCATCTGAATGACATTATGTTTGCACATATTCAAAAAGCGGACTTAGACAAAATGGACATTGATGTGGTAGCAAAGAAATTCGTAACGACCAAAGGAAAGACTACTTTGGCAAACGTGTGTACATAAAATCAGATAAAATAATTTTTGTTTCTGTAGACTTTTGCACTTAGATTTTCTGTTCAGTTGAAGCTAAGATAATCCGATGGTTATAAAAACATAAATTAAAGTGATTTGTACGTGTTTAAAATTAGATGCTAATACTCCACAACTATTTCTTGGGCCAACAATATTACAGTTATAATAATGATTTCATTGATAAGATGTAGATGATGATGATTATAACGAACCAAGTGACCCTTTCAAAAACACTGCCCCCTTGCCTTTTATTCCTTCCGGCGGCCCTGGATAACAACAAGTTTTCTTTTTGACAGGTTTGGCCGGTTAATCCATTGGCACCTGTGCCTTGGCCTAGATTTTACTTATTTCGCCCACGACATGTTTTATTTTTCTCGCCGAATTTTTAAAGTAAATGGCTCCTTTGCAAGGAAGTAACGTTGTGAACAAACATCTCCAGAAGTGGGGGCTTGGGACGAGTAAAATTTTGTCAAATACTTTTGTCAAGTCATCTACACATAGCAAGTTTGAAAATTGACAAATTTTTACTTGACAAGTACACTTGTTCAAAAACTGGCATGACAAGTACTTGACAATTTAAAAAATGTCATATTTCTTTAGTGTCATGTACACGAGCAAAAAAACTTGTCTAAGAGGAATTGCTCGTGTACATGACACTTTTGAAAGAGGAGGTGAGATAGAGCACGTAATAAAAAGTGGGACAATGACTATTATGGACAGCAAAACTGGAAAACTTTTTAAGAATTTTGTCGTTAGTAGTATAATTTCTTCATATTTATCATTTTTCGGCCTTCCACATGTAGGTCTCTTATAAACTGCTTCCTAATGAAAAAGCGCTAAAAACATCTCCTTATACATTGTCATTTTCTACTGTGTGACGCCAAAGGTCTACAGATCCAACTTAAAAGAAAAACGAAACATTTAGCCAATAAACAAGTTTTTAAATTGGCTGCGGGACCGGGGCTTCTTGCAACCCTTGTCCAACAAGTACCTTTATCCTGTTTGACATTTATTCATTTACGCCAAATTTCGAAAATTTGGAGTAACTATAGCCGGAGGGGGAAAATGGTGGGCAAAATTTGCGTTTGGTGGGGGACTGTCCCCGTGCCCCCCTGCAGTTATGTGGCTGGTAGTCAATAACTATGACTTTGCTGTTTAAAACCATAACTTTGTTGTTTATAACCATGATAGTTCGAGCTTCTTTCTAGTTGTTTACCATCAAAGTTAAGCTTACTTGACTTCCAGTTATACACTTCCTGTTAATTATATTTCAGTAGCATGTTTCCCATCTATTTAGATTCAGAGACTAACCATATTAAGTAAATAATCTGATGAGCTCTTGAGGAATCAAATACCTGGTAAGATACGCTGTGAAGGATTAACTTTAACTCCATTTAGAAGGTCACTGAACATTACAGCTGAGAGGATCGCATTTTAGTTGCGAGTAACTTGGATTTCTGATAGTAAAATTGTCACTTTCATATTATCGAATTATATGATACCTTTCAAAGTATTCAACAGAATCGACAGCATTAAAAGCTTGGTAAAACGATGAAATACTTGCAAGAAAACTTGGTTCAAAACGGTTTTCGTCTTTATTAGTTGGGGGAGGAATCTTGATACTAAAACTTTAGAAGCCGTAACTGGGCAACCGCCAAAAAATGTTGCATATCTTGTTAGTTATCCTTTTTGCTTCTCGATGTTGGCGACATCAAAAAATAGCAGTTTATAATTCACATGTAAGGTCGGAACAACATCTTAATTAAATTAACCTTAGTATGTCACGGGAAAGAATACACTGACTGGTCTAATCAAAGTCAATAACAATTGTTTAAATCCAACTTGTTGTTTCCCATTTTTCAGTACCCCCGTCCTACTTCCCTTTTCCGATCACAGCTTGTTTGAAAGTATTGTATTTCTTTTAACACATTGATCCAAACATACTCACTTCTTTTGCCCTTCGCGCAAAGCAGGATGGGAGGAGATACGAAACAAAGACGGGGGCTTACCGGTAACACTCTTTGCCCATAGACAGACCACAATGGCACACTCTGCGACCGAAAACGTCTGGCAAAAAAAACTTTTCGGCTTAAAGTTTAAGACAAGTCCTTCATTTGCTCCAAACATTCATTCTCTACTCCTCTGGAAATCACCTTAAATCCAGTTTTTTCCGAGGAAACTTTATCAGAGTGGATAAATCGAGGATTTTTCAGAAGTTGATTATATTATGTACAATGTCCCTTCCTCCAGTCAGCAAGTAGGTTTAAAATGTCACAACTGTAGTTTACAGTGACCCTATCCAATCTTGGAGGTTTCAGTTATTATTTTTCAGTTGCTTTTAAGCACTTTATGATGGCATGACCGAGTGACTGAAATACTGGAGATAGGATAAACAATTGCGGGTTCCTTACCATCCCTGGTTTAGGTTCCTTTCTCTTCATTATAGCTTGTGACTCCCTATGACATGCTCAGTTATCCAGGGGAGTCATACAATGGCCTTTGAAAGAGATTTTCCTTAAACAGTACGATGGTACAGATGCACTCCTTTGTTAGTGGACGATTGTATTTGGCTATACATGTATTCTTGTATTGCTGTCAGACGCAGGTTTCTTGTTTAGCTGTTGTAACCTATATATCGAGGAATTTAGAAAGAAATCAGCTGGTTAATCGAAATTTCCGTCTTTCATATGTAGTGATAATGTACAGGGGTGCTGCTTTGGAATGTCACAATTATACAATGTCTAAACTATTGGTGCAGTCACAACTTTACCCATTCTTGCCGCTTACTGCTCCAAAATTAACAGGTATTCGTTACTATAGTACCAATACAAAGGCAATTAAAGTTGACAGGTTCTCCATTACCTTCTTCTTCTTCTCCTGGCTTAAATCTCACGATGTGGGGTCGCCGGTGCGAATCTTTCTCCACTATTCTGTCCTATCCATTGCATCTTTCTCCGCAAATCGTGCTGCTCTCATGTCCTCTACTATACAGTCCTTCCACCTTCTCTTAGGTCTTCCACATTTTCTTTTACCCACATTCAGTCTCATCGCGTTTTTCCCTACATAGTCACTTTCTCGTCTAAACACATAACCAAACCACAGCAGCCTAGCTTCCCTCAGATGACTTGACATTTTTGCCGCTTTCATTTTTGTTCTAATGACCTCATTCCTTATCTTGTTCTTCAGTGCAACTCCTTTCGACCACCTGAGCATTTTCATCTCTCCCACCTCCAATTTACTCCCAAGTTTCTTTGTTACTACAGTTTCCATCCCACACACCATGGTAGGTGTCACCTTAATCTTGGACAATTTGCCTTTCACTTTCTGTGGTATTTTTTTGTCACACAATACACCAGTCATCTTTCTCCACCTGTTCCATCCTGCTGATATTCTACTTGCTACTTCCTTTTCTGCTCCACAGTCTACCTGAACTGTCGATCCGAGATATTTAAATTGCTCAACCCTCGGTACTACGTCCTCTTGCATCCTTATATCTCCTGGATCTTCTGCACCTCCCCCTGCACACAAATACTCAGTTTTCTTGCGGCTAACCCTCATTCCTCGATCTTCCAGTGCTCCTCTCCAGTTCTCGAGTTCTTTCTCTGCTTCATCTCTGGTGTTTGTACACAATACGATATCATCGGCAAACATCATTGACCATGGTGCCTCTTTTCTCACCCCTTCTGTTAAGCAATCCATAATAGTGGCAAATAGGAGAGGGCACAGGGCAGACCCCTGGTGTACTCCAACTGTCACATTGAAGGGTTCACTCAATCCTGCTGTTGCCCTCGTCTGTGATGTACTACTCCTGTACATGTCTTGCACTATCCTTACACTTTTCTGGTACTTTCTTTAGCCTCAAAAAGTTCCAAGCTTCCTCTCTTCGTACTCTATCATATCCTTTTTCCAAGTTTATGAATCATATGCTTTTTCCAAGTCACAGTGTTCGTTCTCTTGTCATTCTCTGTACTTTTCTAGCACCTGGTGTAAGGTAAAAATTGCGTCTGTCGTATTTCGTCCTGGCATGAACCCAAAATGCTCCTCTCCAATTTCCACAACTTTCGGAAGTCTTTCATCCATCACTCTCTCCCATAACTTCATGGTGTGTGACATCAGTTTTATGCTTCTGTTGTTACCACAGTCCTGGTTGTCTCCTTTGTTTTTGTAGACTGGGACCAAGGTGCTGTTCCACCAGTCATCCGGCAGTTCTTCAGTGCGTATCATCTGGGCATACGGCTTTCCCACTCTCCATTCTTTTCAGAGCACTTCGTTTATGGAAACAGCCTCAACTTAAGTCTCTTCATTTGGTGATACTTCTCTTCTTATCCTATTATCCTCCACATTCATCAACTGATTGAAGTATTCCTGCCATCTCTTCTTGACTTGCTCAACATCTACAACCGTCATGCTATTTGCATTTTTGACCAGTGTTGCTTGGTATACATCTTGAGATTCCTTGTGCATTTGCCGTGCCATCCTTAGCGCTTTCCTCTGGCCATCGGCTGAGTCCAGACTAGCATATAGAGCTTTGTATGATTGAACTCTGGCTCCCTTGTTTGCCTCCTTAAAAGAATGGCTGTTTTCTGCAGAGTTGGTGAAGTCACGTTGCTTTTTCTTGGCCTTCTTATCCTGAATAGCATCCTGCACATTCTCGTTCCATCACCATGTCTCTTTAGCAATATTTGATTTCCCTGATGACTCCCCTAGGGTTTTTCTTGCGACCTCTTGAATGATCCTACTCATCTTCTCCCAAGAGCTGCCGTCTTACTCCGAAAGGTTTTGCTTCACTTGAATTCTTGGTGTGAAAGCTTGCACCATCGAGTCTTCCGAACACCCTTCTCAGCACTCTTCTTTTGGCATTTGGATAAGATCTTTTTTGTTATGAGTGGTCGATGTTGTTTTGCCACACTTTCTCTTAGGATTATCTTACAATCTGTCACCATCGTGATCTGGTTTCTACCGCACATTACATAGTCAATCTGGGTGTGGTTACCTCCTCTCACAAATGGGTATCTTTGACTAAGTGTCTTTTGGAAATATGTATTGGTAATGGCCAACCCACATCCCTGAACAAAAGTAACGACTCTCTCACCAGCTTCATTCCTTGTGCCAACTCCATATTTTCCCATGACGTCTGGTATGCCGCTCCCTTCACCCACATGTCCATTTAAATCACTTCTGAGCCAGATATCCTCCTTCTGTGGTATTCTCTGCACAACAACTTCCATAAGCTTCCAAAACCTATCTTTCTCATCTTCTTCACGTCCAGTTTCTGGTGTATAACCTGAGAGTATGTTCATCACCCTTTTGATAGATTCCAGCTTTACCCAGAACAGCCTGTCGGACTTCCTGTTCACAGCCAAAGCGTTCTTCTTGAGTTCAGAGTCTAGAACAATGCCCACTCTATTGTGCTTACCATCTGACCCATGGTAGAAGAGCTTAAAACCATTCGACAGTTACCTTGCTTTTGATCCCTTCCATCGCGTCTCCTGCACACAAAAGATGTTGATTTTTCCGCTTCCCATCATGTTCATGATTTCTGTTCCTCTCCTACGTTCAACGTTCCATCCCTCATCGTCACTGCAGTGTCCTTCCCTCGCTTCTTTCTCTTTTGAGCTGACTTTCGCTCCACCCGCTTCCGGTACGGTAGGCGTAACCCACTTGTCGCAGCCCCACGGCGATCAGACCGCGCGTCGCCTATGGAGAACGTCCTAGCATTGCTAAAATTCCTTGTGATCCGCATCAAATTTGGTTTAGCAAGGTTTTGTACAGCATTACCCTTGTTCCTTATTAAAAAACCATATTCGCTACAATGTCGGCCAAAAGCATCTTAAGTTTGGATCTGGAGGAAACGGCAGTACTCAAAGTGGGTGTAACGGTATGGAGATCAGTTTCCTGAGGTGATCCCATGATTGAAATATTCTACTAAAGCACCGAAAACAAAGGACACCTCCATTATCATAGAAATTAATTCTGTAGAGAAATAGGCGCTGAAACAGTAGGTATGGTTCCTCCTGATAATGTCCTGATGTGATGAATCTGAAATTGGAGATGCTTGTAGAATTTTGCAGCATTTCGTGGAGTAGAAACCTTAAATGTTTACAAAAACTATGATATCCTTATGCAAATTGTTTTTCGATAATCATTCATCAGTATGCTTTTTGTATACAAATGGTCGATACAGGAAGGAGAGAGTTTAGTATCTGCACGAAACGTAAGCATTGCATTGGCACACATGTAAGGACTTTGTGATTCACTAGGAGCGTTGAGATAAAGCATCGCTTTTTGTTTTTGTTTTGTATTTTTTAATCAGGGCTGTTGCTTTCTCTTGCAATGACTCAATAAACGTGAGAAACTGCCTATAGTGTTTAAGGATTTGCCTTCTGGAGAAGCCGTGGGATGCACGTAACTTGGTAGGTCTTGAGGAGAATTCAGACTGAACGGCAGAACAACTAGCGTTACGGTGGACATCAAGAGGATGTAAATGAAGTGGTGTATTGATTTGCACTATATCTAGACTCATTATTACTTTTAGGTGCTTTGATTATAACATAGCATTTTCTACAGAACAATGTACTTAGACATTAACAACCAATGTATGTCTACCCTGGAGCACAGTCTTTAAAAGCGTTTATCAAATTCATATTTGCGATAAACGGACCCTTCTTGTCAAAAATACAAAAGTCTAGCTGGTAGTATTGAATATGTCCATGACTTCAGAAACTGGCCTACACGCAAGATCATTAAGGAACTTTTGTTTACACAGTTTGCACGAAGGATTGCACTGAAGCAAATAGGAACCTGGTTTTAGCAAATAGCGAGGACTGCGCAGCAGTCCACCCTCACTCCCATTCTATGTACGGTCCTGAATGTAATTTCTTTAGCATAAGGGAACAATACAACCATACTCTGCAAAACAAATCAGAGCCTGCAACACACTTACCGAATTATAAGACTCCCTGATAATCACGAATGATCCTTAAGTGCCATGTTGCAATTATGACTTGCGCCTTTTCTGCCTGATACGTGTGCCATGTATCAGTGGCGTATCCGTAGTAGGAATGGGAGGGGTCCCAGTTTGATGGCGTTACAAAAGGAACGAGCCCGCTTTAACAAAGGATGGTCCATGAAATTTTCACAAAAGGGAAAAAAATTGTAAGAGTAGTTTCAAGAGCTTGGTCACTAAACTTGTGATGAACTTATGGCCACGAAGCCTTCACGTTTGTCCGTGTTGTATTCACTTGCTTCGGTGAATCTGTTAGCCTTCTGCCAGACGTCTTTTTATATTCAAAAGTTTGAGATACATTAAAAGTAATCATGAGTAACATATAGCGTAGGAACAAACACATAGTCAAAACATACTTCTCTTTTCCATCTTCACTTGCTTCGGTGAATCTGCTAGCCTTCTGCCAGACGTCTTTTTATATTCAAAAGTTTGAGATACATTAAAAGTAATCATGAGTAAGATATAACGTAGGAACAAACACATAGTCAAAGCATACTTTTCTTTTCCATCTTCACTTTCTTAGCTAATGGCAACGTCTTTGGTCACATATGTTATTCTGACTCTTTGCTTAATAAGAAAATGGTGCAACGCAGATACGATTATCATGCCTTTGAAAATTAAGAGGTAGAAGGCGAGCAAAAAAACAGAATGGCCTTAGGCCGAGTTTACTTGATAACAGAAAATATTTTGCATCAAATTTAAAACAGTTTAATTGGTCCAGTCACATCAATGATGCGAGGAAACTAAATCCTGCTACTTCTTGATATTCAAACATACCCAAAACAAAAACTTAACGAGAATCATGGCCTTGATGGCTCACCTTGACTCGATGTTTTTCATAAACAGTTCCTTGATTATCGTATTGAAAACAAGTGCATGTCTGTTTATATATTGTCAAGTAAAGAAGGTAGCTACTGGTACCCGTGGTGTTTGTCTATGAAGATGTTTGCAGAAATAAATTAGTATTTAAAAAGGACTATGTATTTCTATACAGAAGGTACATTAGAGAAAAAATGAATCTCACCTTTAAAGAAATTTTAGAGATAGATCCATCGCCTCAAAACAAGTACAACTATAGCCCCATTTGGGCTCCAGTGTCGGAGGTAGCTTTAATTGATCACCGTGACATGCACCCATACATACATAAGAAGTATGCACTTTAAAACATTTAAAGCTCGACTAACGCAATACAAAGTTTGTTCGTTTTTACAATAGACGAAACGCATTACCCAAGATACATAATTCATCCTTACATTTAAACAAACTTACTTATTTAGTACTTACTTCCTCCAATACTGTCGGTCTGTAGATGGGGCAGTAAGATTTCTCCAATAGTCTCGGTTGGGAGCTCTGTCGGCTGCTTCTTCCCAGGTGATCTTAAGTTGTCTACCACTTTTTGTTCTTTGCTTGAGTGGTACCCATGTCAAGTCAATAGCTGTTGTCCTTATTCGTTGTTCAGACAATTGGAGCATGTGCCACACAAGCTTCATTCTTCTTTCAGCCATTACGTCCTGCAAACTACTTAGGTTGGCTCTTCGTAGGACTCAAGTGTTTCCAACTCTCTCTGTATACATGATGCGGCGCATCCGGCGCAGACATAGTTGATGGAACACCTTCAACGTTTGTGCTATCCTGGGCATCATCTTCCAGGCTTCCGCAGCTTCTATTGTCATTGGCAGAACGATGGTCTTATGCAGAAGCATTTTCAGTTGAGGGCTGATGTAAGCACTTGGCCGGATCTTGCGCCATTCTCAGAACACTGCTGTTAGACCCCCTATCCTGGATCATACGCCCATCTCCCTATCCCCTACTGTTGCGATCATGCTGCCCAGGTAAGTGGAGTAGGCGATATTTTCAGCTGCTTCCTTTTATAGCTCCCCTTTGTCCACTGGCTTGAGCTGGTTCTCAGGCTTGTGAGCCTCTTCACTCTGTCAGTCATCTGTTAAAGTATTGAGAGCGAAAATGCCAGGAGAGCAATGTCGTTTGTAATATTCAAGTCGTTCAACAATATCCAGGTCGTTCAATAATATCCAGGTCGTTCAAGTGCATCGTTCTTGTTTATGTGATACCCATTGCTTGTCCGGTCATAGCCCTCCACAGGACGAAGTCCAAGACCAAAACAAGTAGTATTGGTGACAACAGACAATTTTGTCTCACTCCTCTGACAATGTTAAAAGACTTCAGTGTTGCCGCTCTCTGTTCTTACACGACCTCTTGAGTTTGTATATTGTCTCAAGATGAAGAAGTGACCTACTGGGATACCATATGTTTCAGCGATGTGCCATTCAGAGGTGTCTTGGGCCTTTTGTTTCAAAAAACTCTCCGACAAATCTTTCGGGCTCAAGAAGTGAACTTCCGGCTAACAATCGTCCAGAGTGTCAATAAAGCAATCAGATAGTTTACTTTTTTTGCGAACAGGACATTTCCATAGCCTTTTGATGTAACTACCATCTTGTCGTGGAGACAACTCAGAGTCTATAGATCTGCATAAAGTGCGGTAACTTTTGCTTCTCGTCAATTTCATAACTTCATTTCTTTTAATAGAATGTCAACAATGATTTTACCACAATTCATAAGCGACAGGCCTCTACAATGATATGGTGACAAACGTGATCAAATAGCCAAATGAAAAGGCACCTTGTTTTTGAATTAATAGTATCATTCTCTTCTACTTCCCTCTAAGTACAGGTGTTCCATCATAAGACTTGTCCTAATACACTGCCCAGACTTATTTTTACTTCTTCTAAAATCCCTTTTAGCGATTTTATCATTGAATATGTTACAGCATCGTGTAGCCTTTGAACTGAAATTAGCTGTTCACAGAAGCCTAGAGAACAAAGTACCATATAATCACAGAGAGCTGGTTACAATGAGATGAATCTTTTGTGGAGACAACAACTATATACTTCTGCTTGCTTAATTGCACTGATGATTTTTGACAGGTGTCTTGCAATAAAATTGATAATCTGAAGAGAACTTTAGATGACATAGACAGAATGAGGTAAAAGGTCCGAGGAGATTCCTTTAAAAAGTTTCGTTATGTTGTAAAAAGAGTGTTATGTTGCAAATTTTCTGACAAATTCGACAAACGCCTGAACAGGCGGCAATAGGCCCCTCTGCTTCCCCGGCCACAATGCCTCTGGTATTATTATGTCTCTCTGTGGACGCTGTCAAGCGCCTCCTTGAGGTCTATGAAGCTGATGACTAACAGTTGTTGAAATTCGGTGCACTGTTCCACGATGTTCCACAGCATGAAGATTTGTTGAGTGCAAAGTCTTCCACTACAAAAACCTACTTGTTCTTCTCGACTTTTTTATCCATTGCTGTCTTCAACCTCTACAACAGTACTGAGCAAAGAACTTTGCCCCTGTATTGATAGTAGGGTGATGCCCAAACATACCAGCCTAGAATAGTCCTGCATTTTTAGTTTCCTAGAGTAATATCAATAAACTGGGATAAAATGCTTAACAATTTTGAATTCTTACCTTTAATTGCGAAGAATATGGGATTAAGTTACGCTCTTCATGCCTGTTTAAAAGTGTCTCCTAGTAAAAGTCTGCATCAGAATATTTTTACAGTTCTAAAATCGAGACAAATATTACAACTTTTATCCAACAAGGCAATAATTGATTGATGTCGTTTATTTTCCAAAAGACTGCACTACAATAAACCATAAACTGCAGATAGACTTAGTTTCTTTTCCTTTCATGCATGTTTATCGTCCTTGATCTATCCCAGCTCAACATTTTTAATATGAGGACCTCCTTAACCATAGTTTGATGATGACGATGATATCATCATCATCATTGTATCACCTCACACCTATTGGTGTTGTGTGGTCTTAATGAGAGCTCACCAACTTTTTCTGTCCTCTGCCAGTCTCACCAGGTCTGCCAGGTTTCTGTTACAG